>OY723385.1:780555-948055 GCA_963210295.1 Ophion ellenae | reverse complement strand
AAATTTCAACCGATTCACTTGAAATTTTAACTGTATATTTAGAATTATATTTGCTGAGGCACTATGTAGGATTTTTAAAATTATATTGCAGTTTCTTTTTTTATAAAAAATTCTCTGACGATTTTCTCATGAAATTTTATACTTTTTGTTTTAGAAATGCGTCATTTTTACAAAAAAAAAACAATATATCAACAAATCCCACGTACTTCTGTAGCTATTCTTATGTATAATCGAAAAAACTTCAGTGTCCCATCATAATTAAAAAATTATAGGGGCTGTTGGTCCGGCCGTTGAACTTCCAAAAATAAAAGCGTAATCGGAAAAATGATGCACGGTCGCCATTTTGACATGTATCGCTGTGAAAAAACAATTTTGCATAGTCAATTAGGGGGCATCCATTAATTACGTGAGGTGATTTTGGCGATTTTTCGACCCCCCCTCTCCCCCTGGTGAGATATCGTGAGATTTTGCTCGACCCCCTCCCCCCTCCCCTAATCTCACGTGAGATTTTTTAAAATGCATACGTTCACGGAAAATAAATTGTAGTAGAAGTAACTGCGGTTGTAGTACCATTTACTCCACCATGTAAAGTAGTAGGGAGACTCTCCCTACGTGATAAAAATTACGTGATTACTAAAATTACTAAAATTACTAAAATTACTGAACTTACTAAAATTACTAAAATTACTAAAATTACTAAAATTACGTGATATTTGCCGAAGCCCCCCCTCTCCCCCACGTGAGATTGGGTGAGATTTCGCTCGACCCCCTCCCCCCCCTAAACGCCTCACGTAATTAATGGATGCCCCCTTACGTGCATAATAAAATCCCTATTTTGTAATTTCAGTTTTGCGGTTTCGCTGAAAGAAAAATCACAAAATATGCTCTTTTTTGGCCTTTTTGGAAATTTGGAAATTTTTGGAAAGTGAAAAATTTCCCCAAAAATCTCCAGATAATTGTTAATAACAAATGAACTATGTAATATTTAAAATAAATCCTACGTACTTCCATAGACAATGTATTTCTCAAGATATATTCAACATTTCAAGTGAATCGGCTGAAAATTGTCTGAGTTATGTTTCCGGCCAACTTAAAAAATGCAGTTTTGAGATAAACGCTGCATAGCCGCCATTTTGAAATTAATCGCTTAAAAAAATTATTGTGTACAGTATTGTATGTATGATATACACCCTTTTTTGTAATCTCGATTTATTTTGTAGTTTTTCTGAAAAAAATCCTCAAAAAGCCTATTTTTCCGGCCTCTAGAGTGGCCTGACCCCTTAAAGTCAGAAATTTAATGTAAGTGAGAGCGGTATGGTCATGAGGTTACAATACGCGAAGGTTCTCAACTGGCCCATTAGCTCAGTTGGTTAGAGCGTCGTGCTAATAACGCGAAGGTCGCGGGTTCGATCCCCTCATGGGCCACATTTTTTTTTCCCTTTTTATTTCGTTTTTGTTTGTGTCGCCAATTTTTATTGCAGAAGATTGAATAAAAGTGTTCATCTCATTGTTTGTTATTAAACAAACATCATATTTCTGTACAATTATGGAAAAACCGTTTTCAGTTAAAATTACTTTGAAACAGCTCATCCATATATCAGTATTTATGAAAATATTTATATCAAAAATAAAGTAGCTACGTATACATAAATAATAAATCTATTCATTATGCGCCCAGTTTAGATATTTCAAGCGTAGGTGAAATATCGAGGAATTAATGATGCACACTTTCTTCCTACAAAGTTGCAAGTCCCGGACGAAAATAAATTACAATATGTATCCGTCCTAATTTTGCAATACAACAACGGCTTCATCTATGAAAGCTTAAGGAACAAAAAAAAAATTGTCGATCCTGCCAGGATTCGAACCTGGAATCTTCTGATCCGTAGTCAGACGCGTTATCCGTTGCGCCACAGGACCGGGTTGTGATGGTAGAGCCAACTATCGGAGTGGCTGGGCCTCTCGCAAGGAACGTCACTTCGGTGTCTGATTTAGCAAGCCTCAGAGTGTCAATCACATTCCATAAATTATTTTTTAAGCGAATCGAGAGTTTTGTAAAAAATTAATGGTAAATTCGTATTCAGGGGATAAAAATAGATCGAAATGGACTGGTAACAAAAACTAAAAATCCAAAAAAGTTCCTATCTTGGCCAAAAATAAGTGGGTTCGTTGAATCGGCGATCATGTATTTTCTGTTTCGACCTGAAACTCCACTTCGTGCGTCAGCACAGAGCAAAAAAATATACCTTGGGGGGGGGGGTTGAAAACGATGGCAGATTTAGCTAATGCCGTTGGATCCGTCCCGATTTCTCAATGACTTCTCCCGGAAAGTGCACTCGACAAATATCCGAGAAAGATCCAAAGGGGTATGGAAAAAGTGGCGAAATTTCATGGTACGACTTTAAAATTCTGCCAAAAATGAAAATACAATCGTAACTCGATCAACTAAATGGCATTTTCTTAACGGCATTTTTAAAATGCCAACGGCATTAGCTAAGTCTGCCAAAATCGTTTTCACCCTCTTCTCCCTTCCCCAAAACTATAGACATGTTTTTTATAAACTTTTGTACGAGGGGTAATTTTTCGTTGATTACGAACATGGTTGCAAATAATGCATTACTTTTTGTAATGCATTAGCGCTTTCATTACTCATTACTTTACATTTTGTAATGAAACAAAATTTCACTACCCATTACATTACATTCAGTAATGGAAAAATTTCTATTACTCATTACATTACATTTTGTAATGCAAACAATTGGCATTACTCATTACATTGGATATTCTAATGTAAAAAATTTCATTACTCATTACATTGGAATTTGTAGTGTAAAAAATGTTCCATTCCTCATTACATTACATTTCGTAATGTGAAATATTTTCATCACCCATTGCAATGTAATGGGTAATGGAAATTTTTTACATTCCAAAGTCCACTGTAATGGGGAATGGAATTTTTTTACATTACAAAGTCCACTGTAATGGGGAATGGAATTTTTTTACATTACAAAGTCCAATGTAATGAGTAATGGAAATATTTTATATTATAAAATGTAATGTAATGAGTAATGCATTTTCTTTACATTACAAAATGTAATGTAATGAGTAATGCATTTTCTTTACATTACAAAATTTATTGCAATGAGCCATGAAATTATTTTTTCACATTACTAATGCAATGCACTGCCAAACATTTCCATTACTCATTACAATGTAATGAGAATTATCATTCGTTTCCCATTGGGGGCAGCGGTTTTTGCACTGGGTCGATCTGCGAAAGCGAATAATAATCCATATTACCTTGTAATGAGCAATGGAGATTTTTTACATTACATTAGTAATGTCAACAAATTCCATTACACACTGCCTTAAATTTTGTAATGTACAAAAATTACACGAAATTTTGTAATGTAAAACATTTCCATTACTCATTACATTACACTTTGTAATGTAAAAAAATCTATTACCCATTACATTGGACTTTGTAATGTAAGAAATGGCCATTACCCATTACAATGTAATGTGTTATGACATTTTTTGTCATTACACATTACATTGCATTTTGTAATGAAAATGTTTCACATTACAAAATGTAATGTAATGAGTAATGGAATTTTTTTACAATGCAAAATATAATGTAATGAGTAATGGACATTTTTTACATTACACAATCCAATGTAATGAGTAACGGAAATTGTTTACATTACAAAATATAATGTAATGAGTAATGGAATTTTTTTACATTACTGAATGTAATGTAATGGGTAAAGAAATATTTTTTCATCACCTATTAAAAAAGTAATAAATAATGCATTATTTTTTCATTACAAAATTTGCAACCCTGATTACGAATATTACCGGGTTTTTGTAGAAAGCACAAAATTATGTCGGCTCAACGCGATAAACCTTTTTTACACACATTCGACGATTTTTTAAATGAAATTGAGGGTTTTGGAGGATATGAATGGTGAATTCGTATCCAGGGGGTAAAAATACATCGATATGGACGTAACAAAATTATAAAAAATTAACAACCACTAATGAAGGGGTCCCCATGGGGGAGTTTTTCTTCTCGTATGCCTCGCCGCAAAAACATGAACTATTTTTGGCAAATAGTCCACTCGAAGACTGCAAATTCTAAGCGGTAGCCGTCATCGACAACTAATTAATTTGGCATTTCCTGCCGACACAATAGTCCGGGATCGATTCCCTCGCTTGCCTCCGTTCCATCCATCGTGCTTTGGGAGCTGCTCCAATTTGCTCGGAAGCTTTCGCGAGAAGAAGGGAAATTATTGGTCTCGACTTGAGCTTGGCGAGTTTTGAGCATACCCAATTCGATTGTTTGCAATGAAAGCACCATCAATCGACAGGCGCCATTGGGATCCTCACAGTTGCGGGGCGAAATCCCATCACGCCGAATATTTAAGCTTCTCATTGAAAGCGCAATATAATGAGGGACATTTCTTTTCCTGCATCTTTCAGTCTTGCACCGTAGCTTTCGTAGTGACCTCCCCTCAGCAGTGCTTCAGACTCGAACGGGGTCTTTGCCTTGTCCTCTCTTGCTCTGTGGAAACTTTTCTACGGTAGTTTCGAAGCCTCGCGCAGCCCTCGACTTTGCTACTTCCGGCTAGCAACGCTGGGAAAATCGTACTTCGTTACGCCAAGACCAACAGCTCTTTCGCCTCATTGGAAGACATCTGGAAAATGGTCATCTGCTCTGTGGATTCCATCAAGCTAGGCTGTGGCCGATCAGAACCCCCAATGGATGGATATCGCCTGGAAACTTCGGTACACCAACCACAACGTATGAACATGCAAATGCTGAACAGGTCTGAGTCAGCCAAGACCGAATGAGTGCCATCTGGTCTAAATTGCGTCTCTGGATAGCCGGCAGAGCTTGACTTCCTCGATGTCCCCGTCAATGTCAATATCGGCCTCTCGGCATAGGACTTTTCGATCTACCACCGCACAGACCGCACGGTCAATTTTACCACAGGGCTGCAAAGCCTCCAACCGGGACGAGGGTTGCTCAGCCGTCACCGGAAACTCGTACGCCGCAACCCATTAAACTTTTACGATTCAAGTTTCTTTCGCGTTAGCTCGTGTGGCGTTCATCCCGAAACGCTCACGATGACTGCTCGTCGAGAGTGGTCAGAGCTCTCTTCGTCCTTCAAACTCCCTCACTTGGCCTTTCTTTCCACATATTCAATGTGTTAAGAAACTCATTCTTTCTCCCAGCTAAGCCGCGTGGCCTGACGCTAGCGATATACAAACATCCCAGACAAACATATATATAGGCTATGTATGTTTTGCGGCTGGTTGGAAGGTCACGTACTCGTAGAGGGGCACAGAGCGAGAGAGCGAGATCGACGATAGTCACAAGTTCGGTCGACCGCGACTATCAACCCACACACACACACTGCCTTCGCAGAACGAGAGTACAAGTTTTATTGACTACGGTGCCGTGGGGAGCGAAGCTTCAGGCGTGCTGAAGACGTTCCCAATAACCAGTCGGCATTTGGCGTCACGATGAGCACATACGACTCGACAGTGGACGTGAAGGAAACTACATAAGAGGCAAATTCGAAGCGAATTGATGGAGACTCAAGGACCATCGAACCACCAGCGTTATAACGTTTCAACGTAATCCAAACAAACTCAACCAACGCCACAAAGCAAACAACCAACCAAAGCAAATCCGAACACACCCAAAGTAACCAAACAAACGCACCAATAAATTAACAAGAACAGTCAAACAAACAAACCTTGGAGATTGGGGTGGTTTGGGTCTGGTTCTGTAGGTGATCAGGTACGTTTGTTTCCAACCAAGTAAACACAACCAAAGAACGAAACAATGCAAAACGTACAAACAAACACTTCAATCAACTTACGTAACCAATGAAACAAAGCAAACAAACAAACAGCCAAACAAAGAGACCCAAAAAACCCAAGCACCACCACCGTTATACCTTCTTCTTCACTCTCTGTTTTTCGCTGGACATTTCAGTGTTGGCGAACCATTATTTCCCATCTGCACGCACGAACACGATAATAATACCGGCAACGACAAACAATAATGATCGGTTGTGTACCTTAGAACACCACTCCTAAAGAGTTTTCCTTTGTCCCTACATCATTGATCAAGTTGGCGCAGAATTCGTTGCGATTGTAAGCTCGTATTTGGCTTTGTGCAATGCAATGGAAATTATTTACCATCCGCATTGATTTTTGCAATTGACCAGACAATTTTATAAATCGGACAGTATAAAAAAGATACCGCTCTGACGCTACGTTTGAAATATAAATAAATAAGAATTGTCGCTAGCGAGGAATCGAGGGGGACAGCCGGAGATACTGATTTTGTTTGTCGTTCATCAAAGTTTTTTTTTATTATACTATCATTGCCATACAGAGTTTTTGGTTGTTTTGCGTAGAGTAAACTTTTCAAACTAAGCGCGTCTTGTTCTATTATAATTGGTAAACTTTAGCCTGTTTTCTATCAGCCAAGTTAAATTATAAGTTTTGGTAGATTTTTCTATAGAATATAAAAAAAAGAATAGAACAGGATTGTTAGCGAAGTAACTTATGGATGTATAATTTCAGTTTTGCGTGAACATAGGAGAATCTTTTGCTATAGGAAAACTCGTGCTCAAAGTATTTCTTGAGGGGCTACATCTACCTAGAGGCCGGAAAAATGGCCAAACTCCGAATTTTCTTTTTGGGAAACGGTTGGTGGAAAAGAAACGCATTTATTCAACACAAAGGTACATATATTAACTGCCCTAAAAAAATCACCAAAGAATACAGAAAAACAACAAAAGCATGACCGCCGCCAGATGATGAATTCTTTTTCGCGTCGTTTAGCGGTGGACACTCTCCAGCTTAAACGGTCCATCCGAAATCTAAAAACCAAACGGATTATTCAAACTAACAATAAATCCGAGTCGTTGACGATACTCGATTTGTTAAATCATTTTCTTTTAACAATGTGGCGACGAATTGAAACTCGAGGATACAAAATTTATGAAAGAAGTCGTCATTTTTACGTAACTATTAAAAAATGAGGATCGATTTAAAAAAAGTAAGATCGTCAAAGATCTTTGGATGTTTCTCATCGTATCTCCTGTAAATTTGGAAACAATCCATCAAGTGATTCGCGAGATATCATGTCCACCGACTTCGAAAATAGATTTTCGAGAACAGCGCGTTTAAAGTTTTAAGTATGGTGCTGCTACCCAAACATACCGACTGTTAGAAGCTGTAGCTCATGCAATTTTAGAGATATTGCAATGAAATTTTCAGGGATTATAGCTACAAGATGATACTATCGATTACATTTTTTTTGGAAATGCAACTTTTTGACCCACCTAGGTAGCCTGTTAAGTGTAATAATACAGAAGAAAGGAGAAACATCACTTCGACAGAAGGAGGAACATCATTGGACGTTGACATTTGTAGGTTATACACTAAGAAGGTAACGCCACAGAGGGGGCCACAAGCGGTTTCCTTTTCGATATCTAGCGGGGATACTGACCACTATACTACCGAAGAATTCACATTCGCCAAGACGAGAGAATCGACGGCAACTTTCCAAGATCGTGTCCTATGTTCATCGCACCGGGTAATAATTCTATAATGGCAAATGGAATGCTCCGAAACGTAAACGCGACATCCGAGAATTTCACAGGGTCGTTACTCGACTACACGTACAAGATCCAGGGCTCTCGGAACCCTTGTACGCAGGCACTACACAAAGCCCGAATTTATCGGCTCCGGAGACCGGTAAATTGTTTCTTCGAAAGTTACCATTTGGCAGGACATTACAGGGCCATTAAATGGCGATTACCCTCGCGCGTTATCGAGTGCGGTGACAAAAAGTGGAACGTTTGTTCCAACTTCGCTCTCGTCATCAACGTGTCTCATCCACCAGTCCCCAATTTTTAACGCACGACATCATTTCTTTAGACTTTTGGATCTTTTGGAAGATTCATTTTATAATGGATGAGACTCTACATGACTGCTCTGCATACTTTTGGTTTATTTTAGAAACGTTTCTTCTTCGTTTGTGGGCAATAAAATATGACTATGAACGTATACCAAGTGGGCATTTCTACGACGGCGAAATTGAAACACAGGCCACGAAAGCTGAACAAACTGCGCCCGGGTTGCATCTGTGGGCGTATCGGTACCTCAGTTCCCAGTTTTTCGGACCACGCAACATTTCGAGTCTGGACAATATTTACAGTCTTGTGCTTTGCGTATATATATAGTATATGCGCAGATACTGTAAGGTAGAATGCCCCGCGAACGAAAAAGAATGTCGGGACAAAAAAGACCTACGATGAAAGGGCAGGCCGACTGCAATGTTTTTTTTTTTCTACATCGTTCGGGATGACGCATGTTACGAGTCGGCTATTTCAGCTTGGACGACATGAGCGACAGTGTAGGAGGATCAACGGCGAATGGTCCACGTGCGAAAAACACGTTTGTACACCTTGTCCGGTCCCGCTGAGCTTGAGGCTGAGCCGAAAATTCGCAAGAGCTCGCAGCGAGCACGCAAGTGCTTTGGACGCTTTTTTGTACTGGTTCTTCCGACTGCCGCGAATCAAAGATCATGCTCCATGAGTCCAATAATAACAGGAGCGGGTACTTTTCTCAAAAGTACATTTTTTAAGGAGCTCCGCGCGATAATCTGAACAGTTAAAACAAATTATTTTAACTCGCCCTTCATTCATCCTTAGAAAGTTGGTTTTATATCGTCTCGCGAGCCATGTTTTTATTTAGAACGTTTTTATGAACAATTGTAACCCGAAATTAGACGGGAAAATAATATTTCAACTTTGAAATGTGATAATTTGTTTTTTTTCGCGAAACGCAAAAATTCGGCTTGCCGGACTGTAGATAAAACATTGTTTTGCGAGGCTCTTCTTGGATTTTTGTATACATAGTAATGATTTCAGACGTCAAAGAAAATTTTTGAAACTCACGTAGGCAGAATATAAATAATATATGATATATCTTTCTCTCCATTTTCGGCGGACTGCTACGATTTTTTTTAACTGGCTCTTATTTAATGTACTAAAACGTAAAAAATAATTTTTTTATCAAGTCACCTAAATATGACTATAAATAAAAGCTTGGGGCGCTCTACTTTTTGAATGTTTCATAAATTTGATCAATTCAGTTTCATTAACCGTATTCACTTTGGCATAATAGCAATTAGAGAAATTATTATCACACGTATGTACTCAGTTTTAAGATTTTTATTAAAAAAATGTAAGGTTGTTTTACAATAAGTTAAGTACAGTTGATATGTTAACGGATTTATGTAGATTAAAGATTATTTGTCTAAATTTTAAGCGCTCCAAGCTTTTATTTATAGGCACATATAGGTGACTTGGTGAAAAAAATATATTTTTTACTTTCTAGTACAAAGTAAAAAAAAAATTTACATATAAATTATTTTATACTTTTTAGTCTAATTAATTTTACTAGAGCTCGGACATTTGTGCAAAGAGGGATTAATCCTTCCAAACGGACGAATTGGTTGCTTGTCAGGAGAAATCCTGGAGAAGTATGACAGGTGGCATTTATTATAAATGTTGGCTCTCCACCTATTGGACCTTATCTTTTAACCTATTTTACCTGTTGGACCTTTTTAACGATTATGCGATCCGAGAGCACTTAGAGCCAATTCATGTTCTCTCATGCCCTCCCCATGTATTGTCACCCCTTAGATACATGTTTGCAAAATTTCAGAGCTCTAAGTAGTCGGGAAGAGGGTGGAATGTCGATTTTCCGTTTTGCATCTCACAGAAAGTCATTTTTTTTAGTTGAATAATGCATTGTCACCTTTAGATGCATGCTTGCAAAATTTCAGAACTCTAAGTAGTCGGGAAGGGGGTGAAATATCGATTTTCCGTTTTGCATTTCACAAAAAGTTAAGTTGTATTTAAACGTTTAAAAAAAATTAAGTTGAATCGTGGATTGTCACCTCTTAGATGCATGTTTCCAAAATTTCAGAGCTCCAAGTAGTCGGGAAGGGGGTGAAATATCGATTTTCCGTTTTGCATTTCACAAAGAGTTAAGTTATATTTAAACGTTAAAAAAAATTAAGTTGAATCGTGCATTGTCACCTCTTAGATGCATGTTTCCAAAATTTCAGAGCTCCAAGTAGTCGGGAAGTGGGTGGAATATCGATTTTCCGTTTTGCATCTCACACCAAGTCGAGTTAAATAAAAGCTTGTAAAAAAACCATCCCAAAAACGCCAGTTTTCAGTGATGTTGAAATTAGCATCCTTGGAACGTAACGATTTCTGTTTCATTTTGTTTCTTCCTATTATCCAAAACCTTTTTGGCAAATTGTGATCATAAATCTCCACTAAGAATACGTAAAAATTGTCCAGTGATGTTCCAAGCTTGAATCGTCGTAAAGAATTTTTATCAATTCTAAACAATGAATTTCCGTCTCGTTTGAACGTTGTTCAATGTGACTTTCGGCCGTGTCGGTGTACTCAACCCTTCAGCCTGAGCGTGCAGCTCTGCGATGATAAATTTTCCGCAATTGACCGCGTGCATTCGAGGAGACCGCGAAGAGAACGTCTCGATTTGGTGTGTCCGGCCCGGATAACTGGCATACCGATATATTTAGGGTGGCATTCCATGTATTATTGCACGATAAACATGTACTGCTATATAGACACGGGGGACTCCACGTGTGCGTGGGTAACGTCCGCGCGTGTGCTAATCGTGCGGGATATCCACAGAATGTAAATCGATATGTACATATCACGGAGAAAGAGGGAGGGCTTCGGGGACCACCAAATACGCGGCACATCGACGTATGCGTGCTATTGCCCCGTTGCTCTGATTCTATGCACGTCATACAGCTCTGGATATGTGCACCGTGCTCCTCTTCTCCATATGCACGTCACCAGACTCTGATGCATTCGCGTGGATAGCCTACGTGGGATACTAGCGTGTGTGCAAATTTCCACTGCACATTGTGGATGTCAAGCGGTGAGTTTACATTCGTGAAACGTCATGAGAAACCCATCGCGATATTATACCGGGCATCGCTGTGTGCTTTGATATCGTACGTTGCGGACGTACAATTCGATGATCGATCGTCAGATCAATCTATTCCAATCACACACACACGCGCACACGGGCGTTTCTCAGCGACCATAAATACAATACGTTACGGAGCTTGGACCATAATATCGGGTTTGGTTCCTGTTCCATAAACGATCCGGACACAAACACGGTTTATGCAGCCCAGTGCGATGGGAAATAATTCTTCGCGTACGCGGGACTAACAACGATGAGGCACGCGATCATCCTGGTAACGCGAGAACTTGATGAGGATGATCAAGAGTTGGAGCTTAGGGATTGAAAAATCTGGGGCCAGTGGCCTCGGGCCTCAAAACCTTTTGAGACTCGGTAGCTTGGTTGCTGAGGCACTTCGTGTCCCTCAACATTCATGATGATCGAGGAACATCGAAGATGCCGAACTTTTAACGGGTCTCCATCAGTTTGGGGCACAAAAAACGGGTCTATTTTCAATATTATTTTCTGATGAGAGTGCTGAGATGGCGAGGTCGATATTTTACATACAATTGATGCACAGGTAGTGTTGCAAGGTTTGAGGTTGTTTTTATTGAAAAATATCGATAAACGATGAAGTTATTCATACTTAAGCACAGTGCAGATGATGCATGGCTAATCGGTATTGGCGCTTCTGGAGACTAGGCTCATCTGAGCCATCCAAAATAATGAGGGAGCAATCTCCGAACATCGTTTTTGTCATTACAATGAATTTCTACCGCGATTGCGCTTTTCCTGCAAGTGATGTTTCCCCTTTATTGCTCATTCCAGGTGAGTGCGATGATCCAAGCGAGGTTGAGCCTCTTGGAGGGATTTTCAACGCCATACGAGGGGACGCGGAAAGGTAGTCGGGGAGTGCGAGAGGTCGCGGTAGAAGGTAAAAGTATGAAACGACTTGTGGTAGTGTGTAGCTCGGGTGCGCGATTTCAATTTGCACTTGCGAAAAGCAGAGCCCCTTTCTCCCAGGTTGCCACCGACCATCCAGCCATCATCGCAGGCTCAGCAAAAGAGCCGAAGCCACGGAAGCCCCGAAGTTTTGAGTTCGTTCGCGCACCGCCCAGCCAGCCGGCGGCGCGTAACAGCAGCCGTAATTTCTTCGCGAGAGGCGCCTCTTCTTCTGTGTATAAGTGCGTAGAAGTTGAGTGTGGAGGCGTACAAAGCTATGTGCACAGCCACGAGGGGGGCGATGGCCTGGCGTGTTGGACCCTCGTTTATCGTTCTCGCTTTGTTCCATTCGTGCCATTTACATGATATACATAAGCGCCTACATATAGACCTGATTATACATGCATACGTATATACACATTTATATTCAAAGCTGTGGGATAATGGCATCACCTACAGAGGCTAATTCACAGACAAAATGCCAGGGAAATCAGTCCTCGTGGATCACTGGAGGCACCGGAGCACGGAGAAAGGAGAAGGTTGAGAAAGCTTGCATGGAAGACACTGCCGACTGGCTGAGACTACCAAAACAGCTGGTCGATCGTTGCAAGCCTTCAGAAACACGATCACCCCTTATCAACACGGATACCCGGGTATTCCGGACATACATGTAGGATGTCCATTTTTAATTGAGCTGTAGTCTAGAACGCTGCTGCATGTTATCACCCCCTATTAGCCCAACAGCACCACAGTTTCCATTGGCTACCATAGAGTTCGTGTGCTTGGCGATTTGTACCCTCGGACATGTTTCGGATGTTTTTTCGATGTCCGTTTAGGAACATGACATGCTCGAGAGCTGAGCAGGTTGCCCAAGCCGAGGCGCCTCCAGCTGCCGACAAGGAAAGAACCGAAAGGACCACATAGTGGTGCGGAGAAAACGCGCGGTAAACTTCACCACCGCGACGCGACGCTCCTCTGGTACGAGTGGCTGTTACGAACACCTGCGACAGGCCACTAGTTTATGGCCTCCGCAGTGGTCGCCCCGTCCCTCCGATTCGAGGCACAAATCCACATGTGTACATGTGGATCTGCGTCTAGGCTATTCAGGAAAGGATCTCGACCGCGGCGGGTTGTATTGATCAAATATTTATACAACCTGCTTGGAACTTGACGTATGACGTGGACGACAGAACGATGACCGCATCGAGACATAACCTCGTGGATTCCCGGCCTGATCCGATCAGCGCAGGCTGTCTAGTAGCTCTGACTATTTGATGGTCGCGAGACTGAAGTATTGGATCGATGAAGATGTATTGAAACATTGCAACGAACGTCATTGCAAGATTTGGAATATGAGTAACTGAGGGTGATGTTATCACGTTGGATAGCTGGATAAAAGAATCTTTTGATCATGCTGCTATCAAAATGGCAAACATATATTCTTGAAGCATGATTTATGGGAGGTCTTTGCGAAATCATCGTCACGGCCAAACGAAAATGAAGCACGGGCTTGATTCATTCATTTCGTGAGTTCACGCACTGCCGATGACGGACGCAATTCGTTTTATGATACACAGTGATCCGTGAACCCAGCTCGGTCGTGCGGTAAACGTCTTCACGGTGATCACGTCCCAGCTATATACGCGGCCACTAGGGTACTATGTGTATACGTATACTTGTATATACCTATAGTATAAGATTTACCAGCGCCGGTACACTATGGGAGTAAAGACGTATTTCCGTCTTTCGCTCAACCGTCAAATCAACTTTCCAGGTGTGCTCATGACGATAATCGATGGATCTTCCTATGCTTAACATGTTTAGAAGTTAACTGCTGATCACTGCCATACGATTGCCACTTGATTTCAAACTATTCTTAACAATCAATGCCAAACCAATGCGAATAATCTGACGTGTCGTCTATTGAATATGATGGAATGGAAGAAAGCGGTCCAGATATGATTTTGGTCAGTTGAAGGCGCATCGTCTGGCCGGCACGTTCTCATATGATGGTACGAGATTAGTTGGACGCAATATTCCTTACGCGCGTAGGCACAATGAAGGCAGGACAGATCAAATTTGATTTGAGCGTACATACGTGTCATCGTACAGCTAGACTTCTTTGTTTCGGCATCTCGGGGATGTTCTGACACAAACGGGGATGTGTGATCAAGTTGGCATATGACATGGCATTGGAATTGGAAGGCCAGATGTTGGGGAGAATCTTTCCAATGGCCCTGTACACATGTGTTCCTGATTTGTCGATTCTCTGTAACGTAGTCATCTTCCATTGCGTTCAAATGATTTAAGACGAACAGGGATCTAGAAGACGGTGGTGTGGGAAGAATCATGTCGATCATCCAATGTTCTTGCTCGCTGGCTGATGAGACAAGAATCGTATCAGGGATGTTATACCTGCTTGGAAGGTGCCTCAGGCTTTTGATTCTCTGTCTACCTGCACTTTCGCCGATTCCAACGACCCTGGCTAGCCATTGTCAGCAAGGCAGGAATCTTCAGTGTCTTTTAACCATTGCCATGGTTACTCGGTGCTGAACTATTCAACGATAACAACCGCGTCATTGGATCCGGTCTCAGTGCGGGCATCGTTTTTTTTATCCTTCTTCACGGTCGTGAAAACAGGTCCCCAAGCCTTTAACGTACTTACGCCAGCGGGCACGTTCGCGCTTTATGGCACGGTAGCTCTTCTCGGCAGCATTTTTCTCGACAGATATCTACCGGTGACCAAGGATAGAAACACTCCAAGATATTGAGAAGCGTTTTACTGTTGAAGTGTCCATATAGCAAGGAGGGAACGATAGATTCACCTTAACGAAGATCCTTTGATCATGATGCTTGATCCTGGCTAGTGACTAGTCACGAATCAACGTTCGTCCAGGTTGATTTCGCGGAATAGTCGCTTTATCGACGTTGAACATGCCAGGAACTCAATGAACATTGATGTCGTGTTGATTCCTGGTACACGTCATGTTCAGCTTGTCTCCTAGTTCTAGCCCCAAATGATGGTACAATTTTAATGGCACACTGAGAAATAAAAATCATCGATCCAATATCATTGGTGTTATTGAATGAAATTTCGTCAATTCGATTGTAAAATTGTAGGTGTAAATAATCGGATTTATTAGTCTAAACGAAACGATATTGACTTTAATAACATGATAAAATTGAAAGTTTTGTAACTTTCAATTTTATCATGTTGTAAAAGCGCAGCGCAAATAAGGTAGTCAACTGCCCAACGTACCTTGAGGGACATAATCTCATACGAAGATGCAGAAGATTCCCTTTTCCCGGGCGGTAATTTCAGTTACGTGATTTACGATGATAAGGACAATCTCGGTCCAATTTCCCATTCAGGACGTGCCCGAACTGCATACAATCTTCATGAATGCGTAACGATGGGTTACTCGGATCGACCCTTGGCCCGGCCGCGCTCTCATCGCTTCATGGGTGCCTTCAGAGTCGGGGTTCATCCCTCCAACGAAAAACAATTTCCATGCCCGTACATAGGTAGAAGTCCTTCTCCCTCTGGTCATCCGTGTATGGAATACGTCGGATTTTTATTAGAAACCCTAAAATAATAATTTACCATCGGGTTCGGGAAAAAATCAATTGTCCAGACTGTCTCACGACGAGCGTTCGTGCTCCGAGTTGCTGAACTGCGCACAAGCTCAACGGAAGAATATTTGAGTCAGCATGCTTGAAGATTTTGTCGAGTCTCATTGGCGAAAGACACGCCAGCGAAAAATTACCAGCATCTCGAGATGTGAATCAATCCGGGGTTTCAACTCGAAAAATGGTTGTATGGAAGAAGCAGCATAATATGGCGTGACCGTTATTGGAGCTGGTCACGGCAGAGGCTATCAAGAGGCCCCATTGGGCAAGGGTGGAAAATGACTATTCGTGTCTGGAAGTAAAAGAGAGGAGAGCGCGAGCAGGTAACTTCGACACGGCTGCCTACTATTGTATTATCCTCGCGAAAGGTGGGAGGACTGCACCGAGCCCGGCAACATGCCCTGATGCTCCTCCAGGTGAATATCTCCGGAAGTGTGATGGAACCCAGCCAGCTACGTAATATCCGTTGCAATCACTTACCTGCATATTTTAAAAGAGATTCAAGCCAGTCACGAATTGCTCGCGACTTTTATTTGTTAGTCCACGGGAACTGTTGAAAAAAATTATTCGGAATACTAGAAGAATACAACCTACGACCGAGTTGATATTAAGTGGACCAGGGAGGTTTGCATTTTAAAGATTGACGTGCATAGGTTTACAACAAGGCTGCCCATAAATATGCAATTTTTTTTTCTCTTTTGACTTATACCATTATGAAAAATATGCCTGTAATTTTATTCCCAAGTCGTCTAAACTCCAGAAAAGTTCCGCAAAAAATTATGTCGTCTTGATATCCGCGGAAAGATTTTCTGATGACTTCAACATAGATTTCCCAGACGTGGCACGCATTCCTGCCACGTCTGGGTCTCAGTAAATAATGTGAAGCGGAAACTCTTTTGCTTATCGTGTCAGGCTAGATCTCCCACGAGTATGAGTCTCCAGAGCGCAGGAAGCATGGAATAAATATTCACGTCAACGAATCAATCGATCGGAAATTCCGAATTCCCGAGCGTCCAAATGAAATATATTTTCAAATATTTTTTTTACAGATTTTTAATATATTTTTTTATAGCTATTTTTTATAGCTAAACGACGATTCTCATTAAGGGGTTACCCCCACTTGCGATTTTGAAAAAATCGATTTTTTTTATTGCATTTTTTTGAAGTACAAGTATCTGAGAATATGTCCTGAAAATTTCAAGTCGATCCGAACAAAATTGACTGAGATATGAGCGCTGAAAGAGAAGAATCCGCGTTGAAAGAGCGTTGAAAGAGAAACTTTAAACGCGTTTTTCTCAAAATGGCATTTCTGAAGTCGGTGGCCAAGATTACTCGAACACTAATGAACCGATCTTCCTGAAATTTTGCAGGCTTATTTAATACATAAAAATGTACTCTTTAATCGTTCGATTTTTTTTTTCGAAAAAAAATGGCCGTCTTATAGCCAAAAAACGGCCGTTTTTTTTTGTTAAAATTGAACCATTAACTTTGACTGTCCGCCATTTTGTGAAAAATGAATATTTTTGAAAATCCTTCGATCAAAGACTAGTTTATACTTATATTTGACTAAATCCATCCGCATTTTTTTTTCAGATGATCCACTTCGCCGCAATGTTGGTCACCGCAAACCGTGTATATAAAAACATTATTTCATTGACGGCCATTTGCCACTAAACAATGTAATATTTTTCAATAAAAAAAATGACTGAAAGTTCTTCAAGATGTGTTCTTTAAGATGGTATATTGATCGATTAAAAAAGTTTTGTAGTTTTCTTTAAAAGAATTCATGAAAAAGGCCTTTTTTTGCGCTACAAGTGGGGGTAACGCCTTAAATTATTTTTTCCTCGCTTCATGCGTGTACATTATACGCGTCGAAAATTGTTCTTCCCCGACTCAAGCTACCGAATTTTCACTTGGCTGTTTCGAATAGGGAATTGAATGATCGCGTGAGTAACTGAAGGTGATGGTTTTCGTTTATCAACTTGAAATACATTTGAATAAACAATTCACAAATCGTTGGTGATTTTTAAGGGTGGAAGGTGCCTGATCCAAGCACTTATGCTCGATGGCTATTTCGTCTTGTAGACCTTCTTGTTCCGAGACTTGACGTGTACCGACTCTTCCGTTGATGCATTTTACGTCCTTGCTAAAGTTTTTGGGGGCGAAACCCCCTGTACATGGTGGAGATGATGTTAGTCGTGTTCTGCAAAAAATCTAACCCTATATACGCAAATGCGGCTGGTGAAGACGTGTTTTTTTTCCGCGGGACGCGTACAGTGAAAAAATGCCATAAAACATCTGGCGTGCACCTTGAGCCGCGTCTTCAACGGTTGGCCCTTCGCTAGCAATGAAGTGACAAGCCGAGGCCTTCGTTTGCTGCCTCGAAGACGCCAATCCAAAGGATTCTTTCCCATGTCGTAACCAGTACGATAAAAAATGCACAGTGAAGAACCCACAGTTATGATCACCGCGCAAGTACACTACCGCTCAAAAGTTTGGATACACCAGTCGATATTTCTTGCAGCACTAAAACTTAGATAGCTTCGTCAAATAAAAAGATTTCCAAATTTAACAGACGGCGTTTTGAAGGGAACAAATTCAGCTTTGTTTCACTTTTTCGCATTATTTTTTATGATTTTTTTTCGACGCGGTACGTACTTTTGAACGTGAATGTTTTTCGACTATTTTTCCACCATCGAGAATTCGGCGCATAACTTATGGAACATTTTTTTGTCATATTTATTCATGGTAAACTTGAAAGGGTTAGCAGAAGCTGCCTTTTCATTTTTTTAAGTTTCGTACGATTTTTTCCACAAAGTTATTTCATTTTTTGTTAAAAAAGACAAATTTTGGAAAATTGCCGTAACTCAAGAACTATAGGGTTTATGAGGAAATATCGAAGATGTAAAAAGTTGCGTAAGTTTATACTAAATCGCCTGGATTTTTTTCAAAATTTCCCTTCGAGATTTTTTTTTTACTATTTTTGGTCGAAATTCTGATGAGTAGGATGGCTCAACTCGAAAAGTATGACGTTTAGGACAAAATATCAAGAGGAGAAACTTTTTTTTATTTTCGACTCTACATTCGTAGGATTTTTTAAAGATTTTTTTCGAAATTTTTTATCAAAACTTTTTTGGCCGAAGCTCGGGAAATCCTCCCAATAATTGACTGGCGTATCTCGAAAACGATTGAGTTAGAAACAAAGTATCAAGAGGGAAAAATGTTGCAGTGTTTCCTTTTGAATACGGTGACATTTTTTCAGATTTGTTTCAAAATATTTTTACAATGTTTTTTTTTTCAAATTCGAAAATGAAGAATAATTTTTAAAAAATTCTGAAAAATTCAAGCAATTTTAGAATCGAAAATTAAAAGAGTTTCCCTTACTGATGTTTTGTCCTAAACGCCATAGTTTTCGAGTTAAGCCATCCTACTCATCAGAATTTCAAGCGAAAATATTTTTTTTAAAATCTTACAGGAAAAATCTTTAAAAATTCCCAGCGATCCAGTATAAGCTTACGCAACTTTTAACATCTTTGACATTTCCTCTCAAACCCTATAGTTCTTGAGTTACGTTGCATTTTTCAAAATTTGTCTTTTTTAGCCAAAAATGAAATAACTTTGCGAAATAAAATCGGGCGAAACTTTTCACAAAAACGAAAATGGAGCTCCTGCTAAACCTTTCAAGTTTATCATGGATGAAAATGACCAAAAACATTCCATAAATTATGCGCCCAATTCTCGATGGTCGAAAAATAGCCGAAAAATGGCCGAAAAATGGCCACGTCCAAAAGTGCGTACTGGGTCGAAAAAAATAATAAAAAATATTTCAAAAAAGGAAAACAAAGCTAAATTTCATACCCTCAAAACGCCGTTTGTCAAATTTGGTTATCTTTTTTTTCAACGGACCTATCTAACTTTTAGTGCGGCCAGAAATATCGACTGGTGTATCCAAACTTTTGTCCGGTCGTGTACACCCTTCAACGCAAGCGCGTATCGTACATATTTTAGGATACACGAAACTGCTCGTGGGACGCAACAAAAATGATTGAATAGCAAGAACTTCCGGTTTTTCTGACACACTGCCGGGCTAAAATATTCATATCAATTCATTTCGCGTAGTGTTGTCGTCATTGTTTTTAGCTTTGCTCCATACGGCTATAACTGCCAGGTGGTTCTATAATCGGCTTATCCGTACGTATTAGAGTCAAATATCCACGCAGTATTTTATACCCGATGGACTTGCTTTTCGGCGTGTTCCGTCCCATATATAAATATATTTATTTTACGGAACGCGGATTTTTGAGGACTATAAGCAGCCATGCGAAGTAGTGCAAAAGGCGTATCGGAGCCAGCCCAAAAAATCGTTTTTCAGAGTACACCTCTCTGGCCCCCAAACCGATTTCCCTCTCGAACTGGAGCATGTATGGTGCGTTGCAGAAAAAAAAACGAGTACGGTTGAGGGTCGGAAAATCGAAGCCGAACGAGTGGAAAGCCCTCAACAAAATATCCGTTTTTCGAACAAAAACTCAGTTGTTTCGAATGCTGTGGAGGAGTCCGAAGAACAATCGAACCAATCGATAAAAACGTGCACCCCGAATTTAAGGGCCATTGGCCATAATGTAATTACGCATGTTTCTGATACAACGCAAAGGGAAAAAAAATTAAGTGTCAGGTAAAACAATTGCAGAAAAAAAATGCAAAAAGAGCAAAATGTTTTTTGTACAAATTCTTTTTTAGATGGATAAAAAGTTTATCGGAAACGGCCGAAACGATTAGCGAATTATAGGCCGACAGATTATACAAAAATGGCGATTATATACATCGATGGAGAGAGTGAGCAAGAGAGAGGGAAGAGAAAGAGAGAGAGAGAGCGAGCGAACGATGGATATCTCGAAGGAGAGGAATCTCTTTTCGCATGAATACCTCGCGGCTTTTTTCAAACCCGACGAAAATATGTGGTTTCGATCGTCAAAGATAGGGGGTGGGGTTTCCGGACTTTGCCAAAAAATGTCTGTTGCACGTTGTACTTTGATGAATAATATTGCAAAAAAAGCTCACCCAATCTCGTACAGCCAAAAATGATACAGCCGTTGGTCAGTTTGAGATAGAATTTTCGATCTTCACGGCGTACATATACTTTGCAGTATCTTGGGAGGAAGATTTTCAGACGAGTCGTAATCGACCAACCTGGCGCGGCGGTTTGGCGGATATCTTCCTGGCATTAAAAGCTTGAGGCCCTTTACGACGTACCAAAATTCTCTCATCTCCTGAAAGGAAGATAGAAATTGATACGAAATGAGAGAGACAGCGGCTGAGAGAGGCTTAAGGGGGGACGGAACGAAAGGCAGAGTACAGAGAGAGAAAGAGAGAGAGAGAGAGTAAGAGAACTTGCGACCTACCGACTCGATAAGGCCCTGCGGGCACCGAAAATCGCCTCGAGAATACAGGAGGGGGGGGGGGGGTAGCGAGAGGAAAAAGAGAGAGAAAGAAAATAAGAGACGTTCCTCGCGCACTTAGATGCCGCAATGAGATAGTCCCGCGCGCCGCATTAATAGCCACCGCGTCGCCCGCGTAATTATAGTAATCGTACACGTCTGAGTAGAGTCATAACAGGGGATGCACTCGGTTCAGTTTATCGTCTTTACGTATCCAAGACCAGGTACACACATACGCACACCTACGTTGTCCCTTCGATATGGCAGGTACGCGCAAGTTTGCAGACATTGCACGTTTATTGCGGCGAGTGCTCGTGTGTCGAACATTTTCCGAACCCGGACAATCTCAAAAGAAAATAGAACCATGGCTGGTATTGCTCCGACTGGAATGGTTCCCCTTTGTATATTGGTGCCTCGTCCAGCAATCGAGTCGGCATGCTCGCAGCTATTTCTTTCTCGTCGCCCATGAAAGATCTCTCAAGAATTCAATAAAATATTCAATTCTTTTAAAACGCCAGATTTTGCGGAATATGTTGTAACCGTAATTCCCCCATTCTATTCCTTTTATTCCTGCCGCGCGCGATTTCGCTCTGTGTCGTACAATACCATTTTCTTCCCTCTTCTCCTCCAGCTACTATATTCTCGGTGAATTTTATTGGACTCGCGACAGAAGGGAGGTATTTTTTTATTTTATCGCTTGGGAGTTCCATTCAACACTCACTCGTCATCCTGCTTCTGCCTTCAGCCACGGAAGAGGTGACGTGCGCTGCGCCCTGCCCCACGGACAAAGGAGCCCATGGACTCGCAATTTCAACGAGAGTGCGCTTCGCACCGACTCTGCCCCGTATTATTTATTGTTTGTTCGAAATTTTCTTCTCGGGAATATGAAAGGGAGCCTTGATATCGAGCTCTGTGCTTCTATTCCCCTGCCTCAAAGTGCTCCATTCCTTTCCACCAGCCAGAAAAAAAAGCATCAACCGTCACACTCCACCACTTTTTGGCTTCCACCTTCCACTTGTCGTCGCTTTCCAGACGAAAGGTCGGATCACTCAAACGGTTCATTGAATTCGCTGTATAAATATATCTGTGTAGAAGCCTAACTGACTCGCCGGCAGAATTACCAATACCCAACCTGTATTCCGGGGTCTAGAAATATTGGAGAAATGTTGGATTTTTTGGGTCTACTAACTTGCAATTTGGCAGAAACATTCTTCGTCGAAATCCACTGGACACGTGTAAGAGGAAATTTGTATTTTTACCCGTTTAAGGGGTGTTCGAGGGGTGTAGAGTATCCCGAAAATGCCAAATTTTCCTGTGGATCTGCGCAAAGCACGGATAATCGACTCGTATAGAATAATCTCCAGGATTATCGTTTCTATTTCGGACCAATCGATGTGGACTTTGAGAAAAAAAAAGAACCAACGGATGATCCATATTGACGATGGGTGGTGCATTGGAGGATTCGCTGCCGCAAGTACAGCCTGCTACGGAATAACCGAGTAGGAGGAACGAGACCGGTAGTTTTCCCAATTTGTGAATGTGGACTTGTATAATTCATCTGTAAATTCGAGTTTAATCCAGCTTTAGTGGATTTGAGGCTAGCAGCAGTGGTAACCATCGTCAGTGACCAGCCATACGCGGCTATCACCCAAATTATGAGTTCGCATGTAGCAGCGCCGGGAACTGCAACAACGGACCATTCCAGAGAGAGATAGAGCGAAAAAGCACGGTATGCTCGGACCGTAGCCAACGTGTGCAACGCATTGGTGCCTGCACGGTCTAAGGATTAGCCACTGAGGATGCTCGACCAAATATATCCGGTTAACTAAACCCTTTGGATTTTCTCGTATGCTCTCTGCCGAGTGTAAATACATATTTTTCAAAGGTACACATCATGCGCCTACGTACAATGGAAGCCTAGCCCATGACATACATACAGCCTACATGTACTGGATGTACGTTCCAGCCGGAACAATTCCATCCATCCGAAGCGAAAGAGAGAACAATCATAACGAAATGGACTTTTTTTTAGTCGTCTCTCATAGAACCTTTCGAGCTTCTCGATAAAGTGGAAATAAATTGGACAAATGAGGTTCTCCCAGTTCCAAGATTGATTCAAGTCCATGATGACGTTCCTCGTTGTCGATTTTCCGCATCGACCAATGGAACAGCGTAAGGAGTGCAGATATCCACTAGACTTTCACCCAATACGTTTATTCGCATTTCATCTTACATTTCCCCGAGGAGCTTTCCACCTAGGGCATGAATGCGGGATAGAGGGAAAGGCAAAAAGGATTCCGATATCTTTTGTCGCCATTCCTTTCGACAGCTTCCAATAGGCGATTACACCTGTGCACACATAGACATACTCACACACCTGAATAAACGCAGCCTTTGGGTTTTTATCCTTGGCTGACATGAAAATCCCAACGTTTCGTCGAGTAATCAAGTCGTCCTTGTTGGTCTACGCGCCCTGACACATCAGCTGGAAAGCTCACGTTTCCTCTGGTCGCCTCCTTCTGTACAATATACGAGGGTCTTGTTCCTCCTCCTGTCTCCTCTTTCGTGCTTCCCGATGGAAATATGGGAGAAGAAATGAGAGAGAAATAGTCAGTGGGAATGTTTAAGAGAGTCGCAGGAGCGAAGAGTCGTTAGGATCCGCACACGTACCCCCAACACACACGGCCCTCCGACGACGGAGGCTCTCACGTGTATCGCGCTGAAGGGAGAGCTATCCAGTGAAAAGCGGTAATCGAATGTAAATTTTGCGGAAAGCGTCTTATTCGGACGAGGGGAGGAAAGGGGGCGCGAGAAAGGACCTGAGGGAACAAATATTTATTTCTTTCTCCACTGAAGCGGGTAACGCCCCAGAAATATCTCAACTACCGGAGGTAGAAAGCGAACGAAGTCTGAGATACAGCAGCATTTTCAATAACTCAAAAGCTTCGAGCTGACTCGCTCCGTAGCGGAAAATTTACCTATCTTTTCCAAACCCTGCGAAACCGGAAACTCGAATCGGCACGTATTCGGAATCCTCCTCGCATGGAGGTTATCAAGCTGGGCGATGATCGACCAGCCCGCTAGACCTTCGGGACCCAACACCTCGATGGATATTTTTCTTTTCAATTATTTTTGGTGTCTGCTGAGATTCGGCGCGGCAGAATGACAAACATAATTACGAAATAAGAACGCTGGCTCTCGCCTTGTTAGAGAGGCCTCGAAGATCTTAATTGGACACCTTTGAAAGCCAGGTAGTCGAGGTGAGCTGATGTATTGCCACCCAGACGTGGAATTAATGGAAAAAGAGGAAAGGGATTTTCTTTCCAGATATTCTAGACATGATGTCACACATCTTCACCTCATAAAAAATGGATTTTTTCATTCTTCATCATTCTCTGTACTTTACCGTCCTGAAATATTCTAAAAAATAAACTTAACGACAAGTTAGTTAGTTAGTTCACGACGATGAGAAATTCGACTTTTTTTTACATAATTTGCATCCTCAAAGTGTTTAGAGGACGTGGGTTTGTTTGGATTGTCAAAAACAAAAAATAAATAAGATTTTTTATCACGATAAACTTTTGCGTTTTTCTGGAAACAGCATTTTTCACCGCGCGGGGGCTCTGCAGCTTTACCGAATGAACCGATCCACATGAATATATGCGCAATTGAGAGGAAAGTGATTTTACGGGGCCATCAGGTGGTGATTTTTGTCAAAAGTTGATTAGGAAACATTTTTTTGTCCGTTGAAGCAAAAAAAATGGGTTTATTTTCAAACGGCTGCCATTTTGTTATCCAGTTTTTCAGAAAAAAAGACGATGAGGTCTATCGAATGTAGTCTAGTTCAATCATTCTTAACCCGTTTTTGTTTCGAATGAACTGGCAAGGCTGTGGAGCCCCCTGCGCATGCCGAACAAAGGCGGTCATGACTATTTGACGGGAGCTGGAGCCGCCATTTTGGATTTATTGAATAAATAAAATTGCAAATCACTCTTCATTGATAGCAGAATAAAATACGTTGAAACCCATCTCCAAAAGTATTTTTTTCTATCAAAAATAAATTCGCGTAGTAACCTCCTGTTAACAGTGATATTCGTTACTATTTATTTTACAACATCAGTCATCAGATTTACTGTAATCGTCATCAGATATTAAAGATTTTCGTTTAGGAACCTGATTCCAGTTCTCCATTACGAATTGCTTGATACTCCATTCCACTGCAATAAATCCTGTCACAATTTACTCCCAGTACTCATGAACCGGAACCTACCAATCATTCGTGAACAATGGAACCTCAATTCCTCCATTTATTTTCCGTTCTTCCCTCTGATCACCGGCACAAAAATCAATGCAGATCCCAATTTCGTCCACGCAAAAAATTCAATTCGACGAAAGCTATTTAACAAAACTCACTGATCTGAATTTGCGAATGTGAAGGGAGCAAAAGGATAATGTGAAAAGAGCTTTTTGTGCCCCACCGTCGGCAGGTAGTTTGCATAAATGAGAAATGGCAAAATCAATTTTGTCTTTCCTGTACGCGGTGTACGTTGGTGGGATGGGCTTGAGTTTGGAGGGTGATTTTGTGGTCAGAAGCTGACCACGCGCACGATCGACAGCATCACTATCACTGTGCGCATCTCTATAGATATACGTGCACCAAATGCCTTTGTGTTAGCACCTCGCCAGAGCGGTTGCTGTTGCATCGACGAGGTACGAGGGTGGCTCAGGTGCGGTCACCACTTCGGCGTTTCGGGTGAGAAGAGAAAACGCAGATCAAACGAAATCAAGCGAGAATGAGGTAAAAGTAGAAGATGTGAGAGAAGTATGGATTGGATTGCATTAGATTCGATTAGATGGGATTGGATCAGCTTCGATTGGATTAGGTTTAAGGGGTCTTCTCACTTTAGATGCTGAAAAAGGCTATTTTCATGATTTTTTTTGATAGGATTATATTATAGATGTTGATATAAAAGTTTTTACACTTAAGGGGTTAGGGAAAAGTGATTCACTCATAAAATTAATTACACATCTATTTAGTATGAATATCAAGCTGTTAGAAAATATTTTTTTTTTTCGTTGAACAAAATGGCCGACTACTAATATTTTTTTTGTTATCTTTTTTTTAGGCGCTCCGCGGCGTGACATTTAGCGTCCACAATTTTTTACCTAGAACAAAAAACAAAAATTCTCGTCAATCTACATTAGAATACCTAGAGAAGTACGTACGAAATTTTAGAAATATTGTTTATTGAAAAGTTGTAGGTATTTGAGTTGAGTTGTGGGTATTTGAATGAATTTTCAGTGAAAAATTTCGTATAAAACTGCTCCTGAAATGAAAAGTTTTCGATTAATGAGAAATTCCGTACGTACTCCTTTGCGAAATGCAATTACGAACATAACTTTTAAATTTGAAGTAAATTGAGCGAAAATTGTTGAAGTTATTTGTCACGAAAATTGGAAAAAAGCCGTTTCGAGAAAAACGCGTTTAAAGTTTTAGGTACTCTATGGCCGTGCTGGAGGTGGGCTTACGTTATACGCTCAAAGTCGGTGAAAAAAAAAATTGTCTTGCTATAAATCGAATAGTAACTTATTCTTATAACGTTAAAGCACCGTTTTAGCGAAAAAAATCGATTTTTCGAAAATTCTACTGTGGCCCTACCCCTTAATAATTGCACTTTCGAAATACGTTAATAAAAAAATTATTTATTTAAGTCACTATTTATAGACAAAAATGGTAGTAAAAAAAATGTCCGCAAAAATGGTAGGTCTGCGCTGTTGATGAAATCTCGGACATGGATCAACCGAAACAAAAAATCAAACGGTTTTAGATTCAGTATGTTAAGGGCTATAGCGCGTATCATACGATCTTTTATATATGCAAAAAAAACAAAATGGCGGACATTTTTTTGAAAAAAAAAAAAACAAAAAAATGTGTTTTTTTCACCGTTTTTGGCAACAAAAAAAATCGTAAATATCAAAATTTAAAAAATCCTTGATATGCGCTATAGCTATAGTTGTAAAGAATATGTGGATAAAATTTCATAAGGATCGGTTCAGTAGTTTCGAAGATTTTATCAACAAGCCGTCGAAAAATGTTGTTTCGAGAAAAACGCGTTTAAATAAACACACAAAACTTTTTTTTACTGTATTTCGAAAGCGTATTTATTAAGTGTAACAGCTATTATATCAATATCTATAATATCTATATATATATATATATATATATATATATATACAAAAAAAAACAAAATGGCGGACATTTTTTGAAAAAAAAAATGTGTTTTTTTTCACCGTTTTTGGCAACAAAAAAAATCGTAAATATCAAAATTTGAAAAATCCTTGATATGCACTATAGCTATAGTTGTAAAGAATATGTGGTTAAAATTTCATAAGGATCGGTTCAGTAGTTTTGAAGATTTTATCAACAAGCCGTCGAAAAATGTTGTTTCGAGAAAAACGCGTTTAAATAAACACACAAAACTTTTTTTTACTGTATTTCGAAAGCGTATTTATTAAGTGTAACAACTATTATATCAATATCTATAATATATATATATATATATATCTATAATATATATATAAACCTATCAAAAAAATTCGTGAAACTAGCCTTTTTCAACGTCTAAAGTGAGAAGCCCCCTTAATTAGTGTGCTTTTAGTTTTTATTAATAAATTAAATGAATAAAATAAAAAACTTAATAAAATAGTAACAATCAATGCATGAATATTCAACTAATTTACGTAAAATTAATCGTAAATA
Organism: Ophion ellenae; assembly: GCA_963210295.1. Classification (NCBI taxonomy): domain Eukaryota; kingdom Metazoa; phylum Arthropoda; class Insecta; order Hymenoptera; family Ichneumonidae; genus Ophion; species Ophion ellenae. The sequence continues at coordinate 920,239 of OY723385.1, read as the reverse complement.
CGTTCCAACTTGTTCTACTACGTAAAATTTGATAAAAATGTACAATTTTTCACCGTTGTAAATTTGGCAGTGTGACACATTGTCACTCGGAGCCGAGTTTGTTATCATTATGGATCCCCGACGCCTTCCTGTCTCTCTCCCTCCATAATTGATATCCCACAGGTGCGCGTTTCGTTAATTGATTTATTCGATTTTGACCGTGGATAATGACTGGGTTGGAGCACGCGCCTCCGACACACGCCCAGACCTATAGACCAAAACAATGACTCCTACATCGATTATTGATCGCCAGGACACCTTGCCCCTTCGACCCTTTCCCGTCCTCGTCGCGAACTATTCGGACGCCTAAATATGTGGTAATTTGTGTAATTTACGGTCTATGATATTCGCGCGCGTGTGTGTGGGCCCCCCCTTTATTCTACGGCTTTCCCCGATAGATCCGGTTCAATATTTGCGAACACGCTCAGCCAAGGGCATTCCGAGCCAAAATATCGGCTTTGAGTTAATTAGCGGCTGTGAGAATTGAGTCAACGCGTGTACGCAGGAGCAGCAATTATCAAGGGACTCTGCTGTACTCGTTCATTTTACCAGGTGATTCTTTTTTATCACAGGAAAAAAAAATATCGAAAATAGTAATACGAGGATCGTTTTTTTTAATGAGCGAAGGTGACAGAAATTTGCATCGTTGAAACGAAAATTCTTTTATTCCTCTATTTTTATCACCATGAAAAATCTCTTCTGCAGATTGAGGTTGTGGATATTTCAAGGATAAAAAAAAACACTTCGAGTGACTCTCGTAGCCTAGACGTGCCAAACATTTGTACGGTTAGAAAATAATATTTTTTTATGGCATTCAATGATGCAAAATTTAATTTGACAAGCCAAATTGCTCTGAAGTGACAAAAATTGGTGTGTCAATTTTTTTTTCTCGAAATTGTCGACGGCAAGGTGCATTAAAATGAGTAAATGAATAAATAAATAAGAAACGAATTAATGAATAATAAAAAACAAATAAATAAATAGATTTATTGATATACAAGGCATGGAGCTATTGCACATTATAGTTGTATATATGAGACATTCCACGTCACTTCAGCCAGTACAAAAAAATCCACTAATAATTTTGAAAAATCGAGTTACTTTATTGAAAAATATTCACCGAGTGTCGACATTTTTAAAAAAATTCTGACGTTTTTTCTCGTTGATTACCATTTTTTAACATTTTTCCATTCAAATGGCTGTATCTTTGGCGGGATTTCACGTATTTACATTCGTAAAAAAACAAAAATGTGCGTCTTTTTATAGCCTTCCGGAAAAAAATTGATTTAGATTTTATTGAGCAAGTCGAACGTCTGTTTTAGGGCAAAATATGCAAAAATATTTTTTTTCTCGAGGAAAGACACTCGTTATTTGATATTTTTAAATTTCCCCGAATTGTGAATACGAAAAACGGATTTTTGGTATTTTTGATATTATGGGATTCCTAAACACTGTGAATTAACAATGATATTTTTATTTTTGATTTGTTTATTAATATTCGACTGAAGAGTGTGGAGCACTCCAAGGCATACATATGACATATACATATGACATATATGTCATATGAATTTCAAAAACCTGGTAAACATACAGCGAGTGCTCCACACTCTTCAATCGAATATTAATAAAAAAAAAATTTTAATGAAAATAGCTGTTACTTCACGGTGTTGAGGACTCGCATAATATAAAAAATACCAAAAATCCGTTTTTCGTATTCACAATTCGGGGAAATTCTTAAAAATAAAATAGCGAGTCCTTCCTTGAGAAAAACATTTTTTCTGCATATTTTGCCCTGAAACGGACTTTCGACTTGCTCAATAAAATCTAAATTAATTTTTTTCCGGAAGGCTAGAAAAAGACGCACATTTTCGTTTTTTACGAATGTAAATACGTCAAATCCTGCCAAAGATCCAGCCATTTGAATGGAAAAATATCAAAAAATGGTAATCAACGAGAAAAAACGTCAGAAATTTAAAAAAAATGTCGACACTTGGTAAATATTTTTCAAAATTATTTGTCGATTTGGTTTTACTGGCTGGAGTGACGTGGAATGCCTCATATACATTCCTCCATAGGGTACATATTCTCTTATGAATATTCGTGGATGAAAAAAAAAGTTCGTGCCTCAATGCTCAAAGAACTTCACAGGACGGTGCTGCATACGTCATTGAATGTCGTATCCGGTTTTGCCCTCTGTCTTTTGCCTTTTCGCGAATACATATGTCACGAGTGAAAAGCCATCGGTGGAACACCTGTACGATCATAAGCATTCGAGATAACGACCGGTGCTTGAGTGCGCTCAAACGATTTTCGCGATGCCACTGGGGCCGTGGGCACCTTCATTATTCTCTCTTTTTTTTTCGCTTTTCGTCTTTTATTCCCTTTTTATTCTCGAACCTTGTTCTCCCAACCCTTTTACATACCTCGCGGGAGGGAAAAATGCCGCACGGCGTGTCGTACAATTCGTAACTCTCGGGAGTGTCAAGTTCGAAATTTTATGGCGACCGAGTGTTAAATTTTTATACGCGCCGTTAACTTAAGGGGGAATATCCCTTTAGACGCCCGAAAATGAGTCATTTTTCGTGCATTTTTTTAAAGGTGATAAAATAATCGCATCATTTTTAAATGTTGACATTATCTTATTACAACTTTCAAGTGTCAATTTTTTTTTTGAAGATGATCAAATGGCGCCGTTATTCCATTAGGCGTCTTTTAAAAAAACTGCTCATGTTATAGCTCAAAAAGTTATTGATCAATCTGGCTGAAATTTTGGGAAGTTTCTTACTATAACGATATGGGAAGGATATGCCTATAAAAATATAAAAAAGTATAACATTGAAGATTTAGTAGGCTTTGTAATTAAATTTTCATGTTTTTGACCATTTTCTCGACAATTTTTAACCTAAAAAGATAATTTATTTACGCGATAACCTCAAAACTTTGAGTATATCCTTCCAATAATGTTATAGTGAGAAACTTCCCAAAATTTCAGCCAGATCGATCGATAACTTTTTGAGCTATAACATGAGCAAAAGGTGTTTATCATACATATCAGTGACTGTATACAATATTTTTTTTGAAGCGATTAATTTCAAAGTGGCGGCTGTGCAGCGTTTATCTCGCAACTGCATTTTTTAAGTTGGCCGGAAACATAACTCAGACAACTTTCAACCGATTCACTTGAAATGTTGAATATATCTTGAAAAATACATTGTCTATGGAAGTACGTAGGGTTTTTTCTATATTACATAGTTCATTTGTTATTAACAATTATCTGACGATTTTTTAGGCGAATTTTTCACTTTCCAAAAATTTGCCTAAAAAATCGTCAATAAAGAATGAACTGTGCAATATAAAAAAAATCCTATGTACTTCCATGGACAATGTATTTTTCAAGATATATTCAACATTTCAAGTGAATCGGTTGAAAACTGTCTGAGTTTCGATTCCGGCCAACTTAAAAATTGCAGTTTTGAGATAAACGCTGCACAGCCGCCATTTTGAAATGAATCGCTGCAAAAAAGTTATTGCATACAGTCACTGATATGTATGATAAACACCCTTTTTTGTTATCTCGATTTATTTTGTAGTTTTTTTGAAGAAAAAAATTCCCTAAAAGCCTATTTTTTTAAGTAAAAAAAAATGTTTCTCACCGTTTATTTGAGGTTTAAAGGTTTTTTGTGTTTTGAAGATTTAAATGTTTTTTTTTGGTTTAACGGTGTTTAGATTTTTCGACACTTTGAAGATACTTTGGTTTTTTAAAGGTTAGAAGTTTTTTATCCAACCTCAAAAAGGTGATATCGTACGTTTTTTCCCGCAGTCCTAACTTGTCGGCGTGAAGGCTGAATTGTTGGAAAAATTTCATCAACTGAGGGTGACAATATCTCGTGCTTGAAATGGCGGGAATTTATCGGGACGCGAACTTCAAAGACGAGAAGAACCGGAAGAATCAATTTGAGACGCGATAAATGCAGGCTCGAGGGGTGAGGGGAAAAGGAGAGAGATAAAAAGAATAGAAACTAGAATCGCGATATGAAATACCCACAATCGAAACCGAGAACAAAAAGAACGAGTCTCTCTCGGATCCTCGGTCCTCTCGCGTCTTCTTTGTTGATGGAAGCAATACCGATCGCAGTTGCGAGACGCCCGCGGCTGCTAATGACCCCTTTATAAATAACGACGAATTTCTGGGCTTGCTCAGACCCCTCGGGATTCTTACCCAATACCCTGGGACGCTCGGTCTGCGCCGGTGGCCAATCGACCACTTCTCTTCACGCTGCCTCTCGTTTACCAATGTGTCCCTCAAGCTGGAAAAATGTTTTTCACCCTAGAAATACACTACTGCTCAAAAGTTTGGATAGACCAGTCGATATTTTTTGCCGCAAAGTTAGATCCGTCAAAAAAAAGATAACCAGATTTAACGAACAGCGTTTCGAAGGGAACAAATTCAGCTCTGTATTCCTTTTTTGAAATTTTTTTTATGATTTTTTTTCGACCCGGTACGCACTTTTGTACGCGACCGTTTTTCGGCTGTTTTTTTACTCGAAAATTATGGCGGTTAGGACAAAATATCAGGAGAAACTCTTTGAATTTTCGATTTTAAATTTGCTTGATTTTTTTTCAGATTTTTTTTGAAATTTTTTTGGCTGAAACTTTTAAAATTGTCCAAAAAATTGTTTGGCGTATCTCGGAAACTATTGAGCTAGAGATAAAATATGAAGAGGGGGAAATGTTGCAGTGTTTCGTTTTAAATACTTCGAAATTTTGTCAGATTTTTAAAAAAATGTACTATGTTTCAAAAGTGCCTAGACCTAACAAAAAACAAACATTGTAAAAAAATTATGGAAAAATGTGAAAAATTGTCAATGTATTTGAAGCGAAACACTGCAACATTTTTCCCTCTTGATATTTTGTCTTTAGCTCAATCGTTTTCGAGATACGCCAATAAATTGTTTGGACTATTCTACGAGGTTCGGCCAAAAAAATGTCGAACAACATTTTTTTCAAAAATTCTGAAAAAATTAAATCGAATGTTATATCGGAGAATATTAAAGTTTCTTCTCACGATACTTTGTCCTAAACGCCATACTTTTCGAGTTGAGCCCTCCTACTCATCAGAGTTCCGAGTGAAAATGGTAAAAAATCTCACCGGAAAATTCTTAAAAAATTCCAGGCGTTTCAGTATAAACTTGCGCAACTTTTTACATCTTCGACATATCCTCTTAAACCCTATAGTTCTTGAATTACGTTCAATTTTCCAAAATTTGTCTTTTTTTAGCCAAAAATGAAATAATTTTGTGGAAAAAAACCGTACGAAACTTAAAAAAAAACGAAAATAGACCTTCTGCTAACCCTTTCGTGTTTATCATGGATAAATATGACAAAAAAATGTTTCGTACGTTATGCGCCCAATTCTCGATGTTCGAAAAATAGCCGAAAAACAGTCACGCACAAAAGTGCGTACCGGGTCGAAAAAAAAATCATAAAAAATATTTCAAACAAGCAAAACACCGCTGAGTTTGTTTTCTTCAAAACGCCATTTGTTGAATTTCGTAATATTTTTCCTCGACAAAGCAATCTGACTTTTAGTGCGGCAAGGAATATCGACTGGTGTATCCAAACTTTTGAGCGGTAGTGTACGTTGCTCTACGATCTGTCGAGCCATTTTTCATCAGGAACATCTTTTGTAAACATTTACCGTGCGGAAAATTGACATTTGACGGAAAAAAAATCTCTTAGCCTCAAAATGTGATGACTTGTTTGTTTGGGTTCCTGTCGGGGGTTTTTTAATTTCGAAATGTGCTAGCTTGGTTGTTGAGGTCAGTTTGGGATTTTTTTCCCATTCCAAAATGTCATAACTCGTTTGTTTGGTTTTGTTTTGACGTTTTTTTTTCAATTTTTAAATCCGATAACTTGCTTTTTTGTCTTCGTCTGGGTTTTTTTTAACTTCAATATTCTGCTACCTTGTTTGATAGGGTTTGTTTTCGGAATTTTCATATTGAAAAACGTGACAATTTGGTCACTTGGGTTGAAAACCCAAACAAATTTTCTTTCATCATTGAATAATGTATCAAATTCACCGATCAGATTTGCCATGGAAACATATTGACAATTTCGGTCTTTTTCCCGAGGGAATATATGAAGCGTGGTTTCGCGGGAGGGCGATAACCTATAAATGTGACACGTACTTGCTCTCCTCCAGAAGAGGCTACTCATAGTCGCCTCCTCATTTTCCTCTCTCGTTCTCTTTCTCTTACCTCCCTTTTGCTCCCGTCGTTTTTTACCTTTTTTCCTCGTCTTTATGGGACATTGGTGCTCGAAGTCGCAATCGAGAGAGCGAGGGGGAGGAAGAGTGAAAGAGAGCGCTTCTCCCACTGTCTGAAAGTCGCCAAGAGCCCTTAGGATCGAGAAAGGCCGATAATAGCACAAAGGCGTGCTTTTTCATGACTACGTTACACTTTACATGTCGAGAAGTCGGTAGACTTTGGTACACCTCGGAGATGCATCAAATACGATGAGAGGTCCCTCGGTTATAAATTGTTTTGATGTCAGTCTTACTCGTCATTGTCTTCCAACGGGATAATCCCTTTCCCGTCCGAAAAATGAGCCAAAGCCTCAGCCAATCCGAAGGGAAACGAATTTGCAAGAGATTAGTGGTGGTCTTACGAAACAAAAGTCACACATGTTAGGGGGGGGGGTGATACTTTTAGGCGAAGAAAAAATCTGCTCATTTTCATGATTTTTTTTAGAAGGAAAGATTTCTTGATAATTTTTCAGACTTGGGGTATGTTTTGTTACAACTTTTGGTTGTTACATGACATTTTTTAAAAATTAATCATCTTTAAAAATGGCGGAGGTATGGAGCGGTTTCCTAAACTGCATTTTTAAAACTAGTGTGACGTATAGCCGAAAACTAATCGACCGATTCTGATGACATTTGATATAAATCTATCTAACCTTATGGTCTAAAGAATTACCCTAAAGGTTTTAAAACTAAAAAAAAAAAACAATTTTTTTTATTGCAAAATATAGCCATTTTTTTGGAAAATTCATTTTTTTTTTGAAAGCGTACCATTTCATCGAGTTTAACAATTTCTCATTTTTTCTTCGTTAATATTTTGCGTATGAGTGTTAATGAAAGAAAAATCTTGGTTGATATTTAGAAGACGTCAGCCATTTTCAAAGAATAATTTTAACATATTTAAATACCATGTAACAGCCACAAATAGTAACAAAAAATACCCTAACTAAATCTAAAAAATGGTGAAGAAATCTTTCCTTAAAAAAAATCATGAAAATCAGCAATTTTTTCCTCGTCTAAAGGTATCTCGCCCCTTCAGGCGGGAGCCTGAATTAGGAGGTCCGAAAAATCGTTCTTTTGATTGCTTAAATCGATAGATAAACTATCCAAGAATATTTTTACATATAATTACAAAGTTAGAGAGGCCAATTGTAAATATTTTCGACGTTACAAGGCCAAAAGCGGAGAGGCGATTGATATTTGATGTTGATTTTTCCTCCTATTGAAAACTTTGAAGCGCGTTTTCTCCAGTTTTCATTTTCACGATTTTTCCAAATTGGCGAGCGTGATAGCAAAAAAACTAAACGACCTATTGAATCAAACCGAAGTTTATTTTCTTCAGTATGCAAAGCGCTTTAAAGTGAATTAAAAAAGTCGTTGAAAAAGTCTTTTTAAATAATTTGTATATCACGTTAAAGTGTTTTTTGTTAAACACATCTTTTTTTTAACCTGCAAAAGTTATAATTTCACATTTTTTTCAGCTTTTTCATAATTCACCCAGAAGGAACGTATATGGCAATTAAACATTTTATTGGTTCATTTGGTTCAGTCAAGAATTACGAGCTGCATCTTTCCCGCCGATTGGGTACTGCAGTGGCAAAACGCACATGGAATAGGCTGATACAGCTGCAGTCATTTATTGTTTCATATTGAAACATTTTTTTATACATTTGAAATCTCCTTGAAAAGATACCTCAATGTTTACTGGGCTCACTTGTTGTTTCTCTTCTAAAAAAAATCTCGCAAAAACGCTTTCTTGGATGTTCTGATTCAGGCTCCCGCGTTAAGGCCACTCTAGAGGCCGAAAAAATAAGCTTTTTGGGGATTTTTTTTTCAGATGAACTACAAAATAAATCGAGATTACAATTATCTGACGATGTTTTCGACAAATTTTTCACTTTCCAAAAATTTGCCTAAAAAATCGTCAGATAATTGTTAATAACAAATTAGCTATGCAATATAAAAAAAATCCTATGTACTTCCATAGACAATGTATTTTTCAAGATATATTCAACATTTCAAGTGAATCGGTTGAAAATTGTTTGAGTTGTGTTTCCGGCCAACTTAAAAAATGCAGTTTTGATATAAACGCTACACAGCCGCCATTTTGAAATTACACGCTTTAAAAAAATTATTGTATACAGTCATTGATATGTATGATAAACACTCTTTTTTGTAATCTCGATTTATTTTGTAGTTTTTCTGAAAAAAAAAATACCCAAAAAGCCTATTTTTTCGGCCTCTAGAGTGGCGTAACCCATTAAGAGACTAGGTTCGTGGTATTCGTACGAACCCAATGAAGCCCAAACATATCTGAGAGGCGAAATATATTGTACGGATCCGATCAAACCTAAACAAATTTGAAAAATACCACATTAAAGTGGTATTCTTATAACCTCTAGTTTGGCAATTTAACCGAAATCCAAGCTGCCTAAGATCGGACCATCTTCCGGCCAAGTAGCTACGACTGTCGGTGTTTTCCTGCCACTTTATTTCCTCAATCTTTTTCGTTCTCCTCCGTGCTTCCCTTCCTTTTTTGTAGTCAATGACACGGCTCTCGGTAATTTCCCACGGGTGTTGTCTCTAGCTTGGAATTAACAGGTGCGTGACTCCCGTGGAGGATATGTCAACCAGTGGCAGCTTGAGAGACTGAGCCCTCCTGTAAGTGTCAGTGTTTCCGTTTGCTGGCTCGCCCGCAATTCGGAACAGCGACAATCAAACGATTCCTCGTGACAATGATATCCTGAGGGTTACGTTTTATAATTTATTTTCACTTAGCATTTTTTTTTCGCAATAACGGACGACCTCCCGGTATTTACGGGCATGCGCGTTAGGAATTTTCCGTTTTCCTTTACTTAATTCGTTCCGTACGTCAAAAGTGTTACTACCAAGTGCTAGGCGCACGACGACGATAAATTGCGGGCGATAAATCGTAAGCAAGACCAAGAGAGAGAGAGAGAGAGAGAGAGAGAGAGAGAGAGGCCACCGTCGAAAACGTCGCGTGCACCGTCTCTCCTCCTCTCGCTCGCATTCTCGTATTCCTGCGGCATGCTGCGATTAATCAAAGCTGAGCGAGATCGAGGCGCAAATAATTTTTCAAATCTGGGACGATTGCGGTTCGCGGTATGCTTCGGTGACGAGGGGGCGCAAATGAAAGATCGCGGTAGAACGACGGAAAAGCTTTCCGCGACCTTTTCCATTAATTGAATACCGACTCCTCTCAAACTCCTTGCATAATTGTTCGTTCAGGCGACTTTCTTCTCTGTGGAAAAATCTTTCGACAGGTTTCCGAGTTTAATGAATAAGAACACGGAAGAGAGAATAAAAACGAGCAACGACGAAGGGTCCTGAATCGCGGCGTGTAATGTGAGCAGCGAAAAAAATAGTGAAATACCGAAGAGAGATGAGGAGGAAAAACACTGCTAAAAAAAACTGTCAAGATATTTTTTTACATGAACACTTTTCGAACATAAAAACTTAAACAACTCTTAGGAACCCACGTTTTTGCATGCTGTTATAAGTCGAACGAACGGAAATTTTGTAACGCTGTCATAACCGAAACAACCCCAAATACCGCTGTAAATTATAACCATTGTACACTGCCGCTTAAGGCGTTACCCCCACTTGCAGCGCAAAAAAAGGCCTTTTTCATGAATTTTTTTAAAGAAAACTACAAAACTTTTTTAATCGATCAATATACCATCTTAAAGAACACATCTTGAAGAACTTTCAGTAATTTTTTTATTGAAAAATATTACATTGTTTAGTGGCAAATGGCCGTCAATGAAATAATGTTTTTATATACACGGTTTGCGGTGACCAACATTGCGGCGAAGTGGATCATCTGAAAGAAAAATGCGGATGGATTTAGTCAAATATAAGTATAAACTAGTCTTTAATCGAAGGATTTTAAAAAATATTCATTTTTCACAAAATGCCGGACAGTCAAAGTTAATGGTTCGATTTTAACGAAAAAAACGGCCGTTTTTTGGCTATAAAACGGCCATTTTTTTTCGACGAAAAAAAAAAAATCGAACGATTAAAGACTACATTTTTATGTATTAAATAAGCCTGCAAAATTTCAAGAAGATCGGTTCATTAGTGTTCGAGTAATCTTGGTCACCGACTTCAGAAATGCCATTTTGAGAAAAACGCGTTTAAAGTTTCTCTTTCAACGCTCTTTCAACGCGGATTCTTCTCTTTCAACGCTCATATCTCAGTCAATTTTGTTCGGATCAACTTGAAATTTTCAGGACATATTCTCAGATACTTATACTTCAAACAAATGCAATAAAAAAAATCGATTTTTTCAAAATCGCAAGTGGGGTTAACCCCTTAAAAGTTTGGATACACCAGTCGATATTTCTTGTCGCACTAAAAGTTACATAGCTTCGTCAAAAAAATGATAACCAAATTTACCGAACGGCGTTTTGAAGGGAACAAATACAGCTTTCTTTTGCTTTTATGAAATATTTTTTATGATTTTTTTTTCGACCCGGTAAGCACTTTTGTACGTGACTGTTTTTCGGCTTTTTTTCGGCCATCGAGATTCGGGCGCATGACTTATAGATTTTTTTGTCATGTTTATCCAAGATAAACTTGAACGGGGCAGTAGGAGCTCCATTTTCGTATTTTTAAAAGTTTCGTACGATTTTCGCAAAGTTATTTAATTATCTGCTAAAAAAGACAAATTTTGGAAAATGCAACGTAACTCAAAAACTATAGGGTTTAAGAGGAAATGTCAAAGAAGTAAAAAGTTGCATACTGGATCGCCTGGAATTTTTTCAAAATTTTCCTCTGAGATTTATTTTTTTACTGTTTTCGCTCGAAACTCTGATGAGTAGGATGGCTCAACTCGAAAAGTATGGCATTTATAACAACATATCAGGAGGAGAAACTTTTTTCATTTTCGATTTTAAATTCGCTCAAATTTTTGCAGAATTTTTTCCTGAATGTTTTTTGGCCGAACCTCGGAGAATCCTCCGAACAATTGATTGGCGTATTTCAAAAACTATCGAGTCCGAGACAAAATATCAAGAGAGGACAATATTGCAGTGTTTCGTTTTAAATACGTTGATATTTTTCCAGATTTTTTTCAATTTTATTTGTACAATGTTTCAAAAGCACCTAGAACTGAAAAAAAATATTGTACAAAACGACGCTACTACAGCCGCGTATAACTCAAACAAATCTAAACAAACCCAAACACATGGACGCTGTTATAACCGCATTAAAAAAAAAGCAGAGCACGTCCGTCAGCAACGCACAATTTTTACACGAAAAAAGGTCGAAATTTAAAAGATCTTTTTTTTTCGTGCCTTGCAAGAATTTTTTCCCCTCTTAAACGTTCAAACAAAAAATACTATTTTTTGACGTAACTACCCTTGTAGAAAACGTAAACAAAACAATAATGATAAAAATTCTACAAAACTGGAATTAACTCTGCTGATACTTATTACCAACAATGAATTCGCCTGAGTTAGTACCATCTTTTGCGAGTTAGTCCCCGTGCCGAGGATCACACAAATCTGCGAATCTCTGAATTCCTTTTGGACCTCTCCTTCCGCCCAACGTACCAACACACAACACTCAACTCTTGTATCTTCCTTTCTCTCTCACCTCCCCCGTTGACTGTCTTGCTTCGAAAATCTCCAGCGCATCATTGGGAGGTTTATAATAAGAGATAGTTCGTCTTCGAACTGGGTCACGGAGTGGCTCGTTCGCTTGGCGAATTTCCGACATCTGCCACTTTCAGGAGTCGTCAGTGTTTTCGGCGATGCGAATTTATCCGGTTCGCAAAGCGGGTGCCCGGTACCGGCGTCGCTTTAAATCGGGAACGACACGCTCGGCCGATTTGCGTGCTTGACTGTAATCTGTGTCTGACGTGGAGTAGAACCCCGAGGCTCTTTTGGATAGTCCACCAAGTCAGCTAAAACAAGATGCCTTCACTGAGATATTTCGAATATCTCGTTCATGGACTCATCAACTGTGACATCAAGCAAGGCTTTAGGGTTGGCACTTCGGATAGGGAAAACAATATTTGGAAAATCCATTTTCGATGATTGATCATTGAATGGAATTCCAAATTGATTGTCGTTCGGTTAAAGTATCGGGTGAAGCCAAGCCGCGATCACGATTCAGCGAAGGGGCGAACAGCGACGACTGAGCGTCAAAAGGGAAAGGGGCGAGTGTATTGAACGGATTGTGGGTCCTGTAGCATGAAAGATCTCGTGGGAACGGTGGAACGTTCATACATATTTATGGAGATTTATCGTATGCGCACGCGAGAGACTCTCGAGAGCCCTGTCCACCCGCATCCCTATACCGCTTCCTGCAACTAACCGGCAATTTCTTTTTTTTTCAACCCTGGCACTCTGCCACCATCACCTGTTCCACCCCGTCCAATATTATTTTCAGCCTCTGTCTCCTCCGGCGACCTCCGTTCGCGCTCTGTCTTTCAGAACCGTCGCTTTTCCGCTTCCCACTCCAAACCCGCGCAATCTCATCCCCCTCAGTCATCCACGTTGTTACTACCGTAAATACGTCGATGTCTATAGCTCGGACTTGCGAGAGCGGCGGAAAAAAAAGAACGACGGAAAAATCGAAGCGGTGGTGAATTGCGTGATCCAGCCCAGCCTGGTGTGGAAAAAACCGCAGAAATGCGTGGAAACCCACGCGGCTGTTCAATGGAGAAATGGAAAATCCGTATGCGCGAACTTCGCCATGGTGTGGGGGAAGTAGGAGCAAGATGGGAACGCTAAGGTCATATTGAAATAAAACGATACATATGAATCAGACAACTTTAATTGTCCTTTTAAACTAGGGCAAGTCCCGGGTAGTTGGCCACAGTTTTTTCAAGGATCCGTCCAAATTGAAGTACAAACGTTTCTTAACTTATCTTCATTTGTAATTAAACTTTCAACATTTAACTTTAAGATAATTTACGAAATTAAAACAAACTCCTATCAGATAAACCTTAAAATTTGTTGTTTTTTTAATCACAATTGGCTATCGCTCCCGGAGCATCTGGGTGTGATGTCCATAGGAGTAGAGGTGAGATGGCCAGTTACCCAGCATTATGCTCCCAGTTTTCTCTTTGGTTTTATGTTTCGATTCATTTTTTTTTCTTTTGGTCACATCTAGACCACATATAATCGAAATCAGTATAATTTTTGTGTACCTAAAGTTGGCATACTATCCACTGAGAGATGAGTTTCTGATCTCATCATATCTATCATTCTCATCATCATCATATCATTCTGATCTCATCATATCTGATGAGATGAGTACTTTTGTGTACCTAAAGTTGGCATACTATCCACTGAGTGGATCTTCTCCGCAACATTTTTTGACATTGTTCTTATATGGTCTTTCCAAGGTCTTCCTAGGTATTTCGTAGGTCCTAGTGGCCGCACGAACCGACAATTCATAATTTTTCACAGCACATATAGCTGCTTTTAATGATTCTTGAATGAAGTTCCCTCGTGGAGCAATTGCTTTTCTCTTGTACTTATTAGGCATCTAAAACAAATGTAGAAAAAACGAATTACTAGAACGTATTAGAAATAATACTATGGCCATCATGCACCGACTGTACGGGCCATCTCTCCTAATCTGCCGGGAGAAATGGCCACATCCAAAATGTAAACAAGTAGAAACAATACATACAAAGTCTTGAGGATATAACAAAGCACTGTTCGTGAACTATTCAAGAAATACAAAATAAACCATTACTTTTGCAAAATAACATCACCACAATGTAAAACATGAAACCTTCGAAAGAAATGTAACAGTGGACAGCATCATTAAAAAGGATTTTACTTACTTACCACTTTTGCCAAACTTTAGCTCGTACACTTACACCTGCACACGATGCGAACCGTATTAAGCAGTAACAGGTGAAATCTAGTGCGCGGTTCTATGAAACATTTCTATTGGCCATCTCTCCCCGAATTACCCTATCGTACATTTATTATTCTTTTAATTTTTGATACAAAAAATCAGTACTTTCATTATATTTACTTACCTGTCTCTTATTTGTCGTTTTGTCAAAAAAGCGACATTGTTTTCTCACTCGAGACGCATGCTTCCGCCACAGTTGATACTTTCGCACGCATTCACCTCCACGCCACCCCCTCAAACTCCAACGGGAGCACTGTGCTAGCACACACCGTTTAGTAGCTAGGCTTATGATTCATCTTATCTCGTACCTTCTTCCTGCCCCGAGTTCTCCTATTTCAAAGTGCCGGAAGACGGAACACGCCTCAAGGATTTGCAGAAACGATGTAACTCACTGTGCTCGTCCTCTTTTGCCCTCATTAAATATATTTCCGCCCTCGTTACGCTACGTATCAGATTCGACAATACCAGGATGTACTGCTTCAGCGGAGCAAATGGTCTTTTGTGGTTACACGAGGAATAGCGCAAAAGCACTTTTTTTTTAATTCCGCGAGTGCTTGTCCGATCGCGTTTCCCTTGAAGGTTTGACGAACGAGGCGCTGTGGAACACAGAGAGATTCCTCTCTGATTTCGCGCGGAACGTGCCTCGTCCAAGCGGAAGTACGCGGCGGTGGCCAGCATCATTTCCGGCTACCAGCGTTTAGTTTCCGTCACTTCCGGCGGCTATCTGTATCATTGCTTCGTAGCGCGACCCGCACGAGGTGTACCCGTACAGCGGAACGGATACAGCGCGTCCATAGGCGTGAATCTGTGTTGATGTTCCCAAACGCCCGATATCCCAACGCTGTGCCCTCAACGATCATCCAACCGGGCCTACCAGCCCTGCTTTGACATGAACGGTCTACCACTAAATCAACGCAAACTCCCACACTTCCAGTCGTCCACGTTTGATTTTTCAATCCCGAAAAACTCCCGTTCCCCAATGACGTTGCTTTCCGGTTGGCCCGTTTCCATTTTAACCTCTAACCACTGACCACCGCTCGTAGTGTAGGTTTCCACCCGGGAATATCTATTCTATGATGTATTTGGATGGCTATGAAATACAACAGGCACATAGTGACATCATGTGGTGTCCTAATCTATTGAGGGAGTCATCTTTATCAAGATCATTGCATTTGATCAATCACCCACAAGGAACATCGCTTTAGTATCCGCATTCGATTTATTCGAAACGTATGTGGTAGACTATCAAAACCTATTGCATACGTATTTTTTTAGCGGCGGAAAAATAGTTTTGAGGGGTAAAGCCACCCCTTAGTGTAAAGCATGTTAAGGACAGATTTAGCAGTTCCACTTGCAAGCAGTCCATCCATATCAGTGAAACAGAAATAGAAACAAAAAATCTTCTAATGCAAAAGGATCAGAAATGGGTAGTATGGGTAGATTGAAAAACAAAAATTAAGGGACCAACCACTTCTTTATTTTTCTCTCATTCCACATATAATAGAGGTGCATTCAATTAATCCTAACGTGTAACACTTTGAAGGGGAAACAAAATCAAAGTTTACGTATTTTTTCCGGATAGCAAGCTTAAGGGGGTAAATTGCATTATATACATTTTTGATGATTTCGGGTAAAAATTGAGGGTTCTAGGGGAAATAAATAATGAATTCGTATTCAGGGAGTGAAAATACATCGAGATGGATTTAAAAAAATAAATATTAAAAATCGATTTTTCCCTATTTCGGCTTTACAGAATCATCAATCATTTATTTTCTGCTTCCATTTAGAATTTCGCTTTTTGCTCATTCTCTTCGTTTTCGTTTGTTCTAAAAATTGGCGTTTGATTCATCGAGCTCCGATCATTTTTCGATTTTTGGCAGATTTCCAAAGTCGGACTATTGATTTTCGCGAATTTTTGCATACATGCTCCTGCGCCGCTTTTTCGGAGATTTTTCAAGTGGACTTTCCCGGAGAACTGTTTAAGACATCGAGATGAATCCAATGGCATTTTATAAGTCTACCAAAATCCTTCCAACCCCTCTTTCCAAGTTTCAAGTTTGCGTCACTCAAATAGGACCGACTCTACGGCTGTTTGAAATTTCGCGATTTTGACGATTCCGGAAAAGTGGCCAATAGGGACGAAAAACTCTATTTTCGACTCTTTATCAATTAAAGGGTCCATCTAAAGGGACATTTTTCGCTGAAACTTCCGTTTCGATTTGAAACTCCACTTGGCGGGCATTCAGTTCATAATCGTATCCTTTTTGCAATGCGTTTTTATTCATCAAGCTCCCATTATTTTTCGATTTTTAGCAGAATTTCAAAGACGGAGCATCGATTTTCATCAATTTTTCCATTCCACGGTACAAATAAACTAAGAAGATTCACAAGCTCTGCCCATCTGTTCTGATCTAGTCTTTAATCTGATCTTTCCTCCCATAGCCTGTAGATTTGTTTCTATACCTCGACACATCATTCAGCCCAATAAGATTGTGTACATTCCACCCAGACGTGGGGTATACTAAGCATTCATCAAGGCTTTGAAAAACACTGTTCTATCCATGCTGTCGATTCTTCGCAAGCTCGGAATGACAGACAAAAAGAGAATCGGAAATAC
Source organism: Ophion ellenae (assembly GCA_963210295.1). Classification (NCBI taxonomy): domain Eukaryota; kingdom Metazoa; phylum Arthropoda; class Insecta; order Hymenoptera; family Ichneumonidae; genus Ophion; species Ophion ellenae. Next base: position 903,380 of record OY723385.1, on the reverse strand, counting down.
GTGGGCAACGATCCTCCCGCTGCATGGGGTTCGTCGACAGAGAGAGAGTTCAATTACTCAGGGTACTCAACCTATATTATACATATGGTATCTGCCTGCGCATATGCGGTATGTTCCAGCTAGAACTGAATGGAATCTCATTCTCTTGAAACCTTGTTTGGACGTGAAATGAAAGGCAGGAGTGGATGGGTTTCCGTTTATGAGATGATTCTCTATTTTCAACCCCTTTTTTCCACCACTAGACATGCACGACGAGTCAGCATTCGAGAGGACACGACGATATAAACGGCTGTGCCAAGGCTCGACGAGTTCGTCGAATAACGAGAGAACGAGTGGCTAATTATCTGGTAGACAAGAGTTAAATGAGGCCCCGCAGCGAAAAAGAGCGAATATTTGAACCCGTCCAATAACGGTGAGAGCAGCGGACCATGTCCGCGACAACGATGTTCGGTATTGTGCCGCTCTGCAGCGTCCGACGAATGAAACTAGAACTTTTATTTTTTCTGCCAAAGAAGCCGTAGCGCTGCCGCGTAGGTACGGTACAACATGCCATTGCGTTATTGCGCAAGTTTTAGGGTGGACGAGTCGACGTAACCACTATAGTGAAATCGCTTTTGCTTTGCAGTCATGTCGGAATGAGCAAACTTGAATAAAAATGGACATACCGTTTCGCGAGGAAGATCGTTATGAACTGTTCATTTCGGTCACCGCTCGTTGTGATACGTTAGCCGAAAATGGCTATTAGCTTTTATCATCCTCCCTCATATCAACGGTTGTAACGACAAAAGCTGACATACGTGTATACTGTTCGCTGGCGCAAAGTGACGTCTAGTCGTCTCGTGCCGATTCCTGCATCTCCAGAAACTATCGGTGAACAAAATCTGTGGAGCACACAAGTAGAGCATAAGAAGGCTTCAGCCCAAAGACTATCAACCAAACCTAGATGCTGCAGAAGTAGACATGGTAGGCAATCTTACAGTACCCTGCAACCGAGAACAATCACTTCCGTCAGCCCACCATCCAAACCCTTTGCCTGATTCCTTCCGGGATTGAATAGAATCGGACTCATTATCAAGCTGCATGGCTGTTGGCTGTCAGAGAGCGAAGAAGTTCTAGAATAACTGAACACCCATTGGGATCACTAGAAGTTAGCAGCCCAAAAGTTGGAGACTGTTGGAGGCTAAGCGTATAGGAGCCAGCTGAAGACATGAATCATTGGGTATCAACACGAAACCGGATTTTGCTGGAGGGAGACAACTGTGGCGAAACCAGAACGTAGGCATATCGGTGGATTACGAAGGGCCTGAAGTAACTGGGACTGGTCGCCAGAACTTCGTCCTCAGAAGAGTCCCCGAACGACTGTTCTTAGGACATTCATTCTCCGCTCAGCCTTGATATTAAAGTGGTCACTGCTCCAGTGCGCGAATTTGGAGGACCTCCTCCATGGTGTCCCAGCGGGTGCTCCGCATTCGCTATAGGGGATGTGGGTCACTGAAGGGGGATGGGGAGACGGGCCAGGATGCAGTTCTGCCAGATAGCAAATGTCGTAATATATCAGCCAAAGGCTACAAATCTCCGGCGGCAGTGTGCACCGAGTTTAAGAGGCGCGTTTCGCGGTCTTTATACTCATCCCGCTTTTGAGGTTCGCACCGCGGGAGAAATCCTCCGCTGAACAGAAGACGCATACTTAAGGGAGCTGTGGGACGTCTCTTTGTGGATTCCCCCATTCGCTGTGTCTCCGGAACACCCATCCTGCGTCCCGATTCCGCATCTGCAGATTGCGGAGCACGTCAGCTCACCACGAGATATCCCTTCGTGATCCTCAGTTGACCTTGGATACTAACTTGCAACAGAAAACAAACACAATTTGTTCGTGTTTCGTGTTCCCATGTCGTATGTGTACTGATTGTGGCTTTGGAATAGTGGTGCAGCAGGATTCTCCGAAACTATGTGGAGGCACATATATCTCGAGATATGTATTGATTGTAACCGTGTAGCATGTAAAAATAAGCTGCATGAAATCGTGAAAAGGGTCTTCGGACGAACGTGCCGGAGCTTGCGGGATTGTCCAATCGTGACAAAGGGCAATACACGAGAAAGGGGCATCGCTCTTATGTATTTATGCCGACTGCGCGATTGTCCGTGTCGTCATCCACAAAAGGAGGTTGACAAAAAGTATATCCCAGTTGAAGGTCCTCGGTCTCGTTTTGCTCCATCGAGTTCGGTTGGGCTGACTACAAATAGCTCGTCCGTCGAATCACAATAGAGACGTGATTCCGATGGATAATCCACGAAAGAAAAACCGCCAAGGCTATAGTTATGATCTCGAGGCACCGGCGAGACACCTATATCCACACCTTGGGATCTCCTGTCAACCGACGCGCGGGCTCCACCCATCAGGTGTCCGATGAATACGACAGGACACCACAAAGTCATCCTAAGACACTTGAAGGGGGAAGGTGACTGCGACTAAATGACATAGCGATTTCTTGCCGATCTTGCCGATAGCTGAGACCGCCTAATCCGTTGGCTCGAGAGGTTAAGGTTCTTAGTGGGAAGTGGAAACATTGATTTTTTGGCATAATCTGATCTCACCTTAACCAAAGACGACTCTATTTAATTGTCTTGCGACTTCTCACCTAATGGGACATGTCTTCATATACTTGTTCTCCGCCATACAAGATGGCCAATCGATAAGTGCGTTTCTTTGAGTTTGTTTGGGTATACTTCGTATAGTTGTTCTCCACTATGCAACATATCCAACCGATGATCCAATGTGCGTTTATGTTCTTGAATGAATATCGGGTGGAGTATGACCCTGTCGGGCTGATAGCCCGAGACCTGAATTTCTCATGTATTGTACAATTAGTGGCGTAGGTTCTATATGGTCAGCATCCTATAATCGTCATATCTCTGTCTCTGTTTATAACACTGAACCGGCCGATACAAGAGCGGAGTGACTATGAGGGAGGTGAATTTCATCGGTTAATTCCGTGCTGGGAGTTGATCTAGGTACGAACGATAAGCTGGAGGTTCTACTTTCATGACGTACCCCTCGAGATCTAGTACACTGAGAATCCTCGAGCATTCGGTGCCGAATTTCCTCTAGGTAATTAGTTCCGATTGCTTTCGCCTGGAGTCATACTCTCTAACAGCAAAGTTCACGTCGATTATGTTCTGACGTGTTTCGAGAATTTCTCATCGTTCTGTATATCTACGGCTGTTGTCTTGTATATGTTGTGTCGAACATGCTAAATCAATATCGAGCCAATAGACGCCACCGAAGTAATGAATCAATACACTTCAGAGAGCGGCAGAGAAAGAGATGGGGAGGAAAAAGCAAACGGATTTGAGTGTAATACAAGCACTAACTTCCGCCAACTTTTAGTCGCACAATGTTTAGTGACTACAAAGTCAATATGATTAGCCACAGGTATATCATGTATGCTCCGGAGTTTACTGAGCTTTCAATATTCATCTCGCTTTGAAATTTTCGTTCAGAATGTCGTTGCATGCGTGAAGAAAAGATTTGGATAACCAAATCATTGATTCATCGCTTTCAGTGATGTGATTTTACTCGTTGAAGAAAAAAAATGGAACAACCTTGTATTTTTTTCCTGGAAGCGGAAACCATCATACAATTAGGCTTACCACTGACATCTCCGGTGCCCCGGAGGAAGATTGATACGAAGGGGAAGCTTGTGATCCGATCGCCCGCGGTAGATGTTCGCGCAATATTTTATATTGCGGACAGACGAGAGCAAGAGTGAGCTGATGCCATTTGTGAGTTTCACCGGGACCGGTTGTCTTTCGGTGTCTCTTTTCTGCTTCTTCGGTCGTAAGAATCTCGTCCCTTGTCCTTCTATCGTGTGCTGTTAAATTTCCTGCTGGTTCTTTTCTCCTTTTTGTTCGTAATATCTTCTTTCCTGCTTGTGCTTACATATGCACTGGACAAAAAACGTCGCCTGCATCTTCTCAGATTCGACTCAATTAAGTAAGAGGCTTCGCCGCGTCTTGACAAGGTACGACATCATTGTTCTTTCCTCGGTCCGGTTCTAAATAAGCGGCAATGGAGTAGTCTTCGAGAGAAAGGATGGAGAGAGTATAAAAAAGGAGGACCAAAGGAGAAAAATACTTTGGGGTTTCTACGGTAGCTTCGACAAGATGAGAAGCAGTGCAAATAGAGGCCCTAAGGGCAGCACGGTTAAAGTCACATTGCCAGTCATTCGCGACTAGAAGAGTACAATGGCGTATTGACTTCGACCTGAACGACGCGAATCTACTCAAATTTCCATGCCCAAACGTCTATTTCAATGACAACGCCGGAACAAGTCCAACGGACAGGGAAGTTGGCAAACGTCTCTCGGCAGCTTGACTTATGTCCGGAAATATTTCTACCCGTGGCAGTGCTGTTCGACGCTTACAAACGAAATGCCATTCGTGGCCTTTTGGACGACATCTCTGGCTGCGGAAATAAAGGAGGCAGGGAACAGACGAGCGGCAGGAGAATAAAAAAAGCCACCGAGGGGGGAGCGGACAGCCACACCACTCGTGGGACTCTCCACGGGGAATCCACTTTAACTTTTTAACGAGGATTTGAAGAAGCCGCCTTGCACGCCTTGAAGAGTCCACTGAGGTGGGTGAGAATAGACATATATCGCAACCCGGGACCGAGGAGAGAGAGATGAAAAGTTACCACAGTTTCAGGGAGAAAAGGCAGAGAGAGAGACTTGTTTAGTTACACGGAGCGTAACTAGAGAGCACGAAGTGACACGCAAGCGGAGTAAAAAATCTCGCAATAGGAATAAGCGGCATGGTGCATAGAAGACGTAGGGAAATGAATCTTGAGCCGTAGTTAACGAGATATTTTCATAGAAAAGCTGCAGAAAAATCGGGTTGCTCATCGTTATTACTATGATCCAAATGGCAACCGACAAAGGCTTAGGTCCTACAGCAAAGAAACAGCACCCAACTAAATTTCAACACCAACTGGAGTTGTCAAACTCTTATCGGTGAGCTGTATTATCGAGTTGTACCCCCCAGGAACTTGCAGAAGGAACAACTGGGACGCGTGGAGCAAGTGATATTCGATTAGCGCAGGGGTAAAATTCCTCCAAGTCGTGCAACACGAACATTGTGATTTTCACCTAATTCAATCTTCTCGGCTATCGCTGTTATTATGGCCCATGACAAAGGGGCCACACCTCCGGCCGCCGGGCGACACGCGTCAGCTACCGAGTGACCCCGAACGAGTCAACGGAAGCGTGCAGGCCAACCCCAAGATCTGAAGATATTTTGGTCGACCGAGTTAATTCAACCTGTGGAGCTGTCTTCGTGTCATTGCTGCTCATGCGTCACGCCTGGCTTGTCATAGAATGTCCCATAATTTCGACATTCAGCAAAGGATACTAGCACCACTAAAAGCTGATGAAAATCGCCATACCTCCCACATCGTTCAGCTGTATCTGGATACACCTCTTGGGGTGATCTAAAGTACAAATAAATCTTATCAGTTTTACCTCGCGAGCAAATAGCTAAAGGAGTTCAACTAACCGCGAAAAGTATCAGCCAGTCTCAGTGGCAATTGCAAGATATATTGTACCAGCGTCACCGTCAGCAACCTATATTCGGTCGTTCCGCTCGGCCTACGTACAATAAGGTCTACAGGGCCTGGCTAGTCCCTGCAGTTGACATCAATTGCACGACAATAAACACACACGAAAGTCACCCAACAATTTGTTCGTGCAGCTCTCGTCACAAACGGACAAACGATTAGGCATTCACACTGCGGTGTTGAGAAACCACACTAAAGTGACCACTAAATTTTTGGAGTGCCCGCATCTCCAGCCAATGTGAATCGCAACAAGCAGTACATATATAGCACCTGCTGGTTCGTAGCAATTGAGGTTATCTCCGCCACGGTGATGTCAATAAAGTGCAACACTGTGGTAGAGATAAGCCAACGGTCGCGGCAAGCCGGCGATTGAGATCGGCCACTCGAGAGCAAACAGCAACCGGGCTGTCGATTGCGCATAGGCGAAATCACACAGTAGCAGGAGCACACCCTTCGCAACTAATCCTCGCATTGTCCTGTAGCGTTTCCACGCGTTGAGCAGCTTAAGACGTTGCACAGAAGCTTAAGACGTTGCGGATCCTATCAGACTCTGTTGACCCTTTGAACCAACTGACCTTGCATACATCCGTTCCTTGTATATTGCACGTCCTCGCTCCTGTTAGTCCATGACCCGAGTCGCACCTTGCTTTAGCGATCTCTGAATGCCGGATCTCGTTATATCAGGCCGATCAAGCATGGACAATCCATCATATGTAGGTCTGACGTAGCTCAGTGACGTATCGATTCTCATGAGTTTTCAGTTTGTTTGGGATTGGTTGGGCTTTGAGGAAATGAGTTAAGTTCAGCTCTGAACGCCGATTTTTATGGACACTGATTTTCTGCAGGGCTCCACGCTTCGTTTGGGGCAATGACGTTTGGGCAGCTAAGGAAGGACTCCAATGAAGTGCTTTCTTTTCAGGTAAAGCGGGCGACCCTTTGGGTTTTGTTTGGATCAAAAGTTTGAAGATACTTTGTGTTTATTCGAGTTTTCAGGGAAGGAGTTTAGTTATGAACACCGATTTTTTTTAAACACCCATTTTTGTCCGGGCTTTACGCTTCGTTTGAGGCCATGACGTTTGACGAGCTAGGGAAATCCTCGAATAAAATGTTTCGTTTCCGAATAAAGCGGACGACCTTTCTCCTCCGAAACGGTATGACTTTCAGTCAACTATTATGAAATCCTGCTACTGAAAGATGTTCTCGTAAGCGGCCATTGTCGGACCACGAGACATTGACCATTTCTTTGCTGAATGAGTTAGGATACGGTGATAATCCGGGCGACCGGAGATCGCGTGTAATGGTCACCGACTTGATCGATCGCCCGATCGAGCGTCCGTCCCGGCAACGATAGTAAATAAAGCCCGGCCGAGGAGGATAAGTGTAAAGCCTGTTCCGAGGCCCCCAGGCGAGGCGGACCAATGAGAATAGAAAAGGGAACGAGACGACAAGAAGAGGAAGGGCGAGGAGGAGGGGAAAGAAGCAAATAAAGGCGAAAAAGGAAAAGTAGAAAGGACGAGGAACGAACGGCTACAAAGACGTGGGAGTGCCCATCGGCCCATCGGGGGTTAAGCCTTTCTCCGGCGTCATTCGTTACTCTCACAATCCGCGCACTGCCGGTTTCTCTCGGTCTCCGAACCGATTTTTTTCTTCTTTTACCTGCCCTCCCGACTGTGTATCGACCTTCTGCCCCGGTTGACTGCCGTGACCGCCGCAAAGATCCGGGTGCTCACACTTCCGATCACGACGTACGGAGGAAACCGGATGTGATCGGCAAAACGCGCCTGCCCTTCTTGGGACCTCGAACTTCGAAGTCCTCGCGGCTCATAGCTCCGGTTGAGATTTAGTACTTTCCAATGCTGGCTTCTCGACGATACTGCGACACGAACCGACCAACGATGTCTGGACGCCCACGCGTACTCCCCTCACACCTCGGAGAAACACAAATGTCTTTGGCTCCTTGATCTTTCCAGCAAGGACAACGACAGCCTCGAATACAATTCATCGATACAGTCACCCCGTGAAATATTGCCCATTGAAACGATACAGTTCGAATTACCGAAGTACAATATACGAGTACGCCAATGGGATCGGCTTCTTATTGTTTGAGTTTGGGTTGATACTGTGGCATATTCCATCATTGCAGACCGATCGAATCTTGACCAATTGACTTTCATTGTAAATTCTGTTGATAACTTTTCTCTACGCCTTTCTTCAAATTTATCCTCTTGGGACTGGGAACTTTTTGAAATTTATTTTAAGGTGGATTTATTGTGAATAATTTATTATACAGTGAGAGAATTTCTAGAGGCTTGTTCGGTCGATGTGAAGCCTTCGATAAGGTACTCTATTTGTATTACGTATACTTTATTCGTATGAATAGACGAGACGAACGGTAAGGGACCTTTCGAGCGAGAGATAGATCTCTACTTGGTGGTGGCGCTGGACCAGCGTGATGCACGACCACTCGGGCAAACTCGATTAGGCTGCAGAGAATCCTGAGGCTAGAGAACGAATGTCTGAACAGGATATCACCATTAAATGTATTTATATATATGTATATATGCATAAGTTATGCCACTTTCGATATACATACGATAGAACGTATACAGGGTGTACCGTTCAACTTGGCACAACGAAATATCTCCGGAAGGAGGCATTTTGGGGAAAAATGTTTCGGACAAAAGTTTCATAGTTTTGACGAACAATAATGACGATGTTGAGGATTTTTTGTTTTCCGGAAATTTTCAAGGTAATTTCAAGGTCAAGTTTAGTTTCTTAATTGAGACTATATTTTTTAGTTCAGAATCATTTTTTGTGTAACAAAGTAAGTAACTTTTATCTGAAACTTTTTTTTACGTCAGGTAGTTAAGATTCAAAATTCGACAAAATATTTTGTTAATTTTGTGTACTGAATTATTGAGTATCTATTTGGTTAAATTTCCAGAATATCTTTTAAAAAAAAGTCAAACAGAAAAATCATATGTATTATGGGTACAAGTTAGTTTTAAAGGATTTTTTGTGAAAATTGGGGCTTTATTGTGCAAAAAATGGTAAATTGCTTGTTGGGTCACTCCCAACAGTTCTGCCAGTTCTTCTAGTTTGTGGCCTGTCTTCTTACGTTTCTTACCTTCCGTGTCAAGATCACCACTTTTGAATCGTCCAAACCAGTACTCACAATTTGAGTTTGATAGTGCATGGTTCCCATAAGCCTCACACAGTAATCGATGACCTTCATCAGTTTTTTTTTTCAAATGGTAGCGGAAAAGTAAAGCTCCGACAAAATGAGACGTACTAAAAATTTAAGCCTAACGATGACGCTTTAACACAAAGGTTGTGGTCCGGTGCGATTTCATACTAGTAACGCCCTCTCTTGTTAATCCTTTAAAACTTACTTGTACCCCTAATATATATATATATATATATATACCTAATACATACATACATATATATACATACATATACATACATATATATACATACATACATACATATATATGTATGTATGTATTAGGGTGGCACAAATTTATGTTCTATTTTTTTCCTTTTTCCTTTTTCTCACTATCCAATTATCTTCTTTAAAGAAAAAAAAATTCTCACGAAAGCTGGAAGCGGTCAAAAAATATGCCAACAATGCAAATTTTCATTTAAAAAACGATTTTTTTCGTTTACTTCTCACCCGTGAATTTTACGCTGTACAATTTTTGAATTAACCTCGCAAAAGCTCTAGTCGGTCAATAAATATTTAGGGGTCGCTCAATAGCTTCGAACTTTCCAATTGTCGCCAATTTTTTTTCACTCTTCTCACTCATAAATTTGACGCTTTGTAAAATGTCCCAAAAAAATTAATCGATTTTCTTCAGAAACAGATTTTTCAACTTTACCTCATACTACTAACCCAAGAATTATAATCTTTTTCTGATAAAATAATTTTTTAAAGCCCGTGTCCGTAAACAAAACTATAAGTCCCCCGTTTTATGGAGTAAGAAGTGTGAGGTAAATTTAAAACATCAGTTTCTAAAGAAAAAAAAGGTTTAATTGTTTTGAAAATTCTACAAAGTGTTAAATTCATGAGTGAGAAGAGAAAATAAATTCGCGGCAATTGGAAATTTCGAAGCTCCTGGGCGACCACTATATATTCATTGGCCAGCTAAGCGAGCTTAATTTAATAATTATCAAGCGTAAAATTTGCGATCTTCATGGGTGAGAAGTGAACGGAAAAGAAAAAAAAATCGATTTAGTAATGAAAATTCGAATTCTTCGGAGGCTTGAGCGGCTTTAAATATTTTTTGACCGCTCGCAGTTTTCGCGATAATTTCTTTTTTTTTCTTTAAAGTAGATAATTGGATGGTGAGAAAAAGGGAAAAAAATAGAACTCAAAATTGTGCCACCTTAATATGTATATCGCACAAAAATCTATTTTATAAATAAAAAATGAAAAAATCCCTTTCGTCTTAAAAATTCACAAAACAAATTCGTTTCCACTTTATAAATTGTAAAAAAAGAATGTTCCTGTTTATTTCAGTAATGGAAGAAGAAAAAAATGCTTTTTATATTACAAATTGAAAAAATCTCGATAGACGAAGAAATTGAAAATAACAAATTCACGCTTTTGGGTACTCGGGAAACGCGCTGCGTAGAATTGAAAATGTCAGGTGGGTCGAAGAGTGAGACTGAAAACCGAGACGTACGGCATAGCGGAAAGTGAGGAGGAGGCAGAGAGAGGGGAGAGAGAGAGAGAGAGAGAGAGAGAGAGAGAGAGAGAGAGAGAGAGAGAGAGAGAGAGAGAGAGAGAGAGAGGGAGAGAGAGAAAGAGAGAGAGACTTTGTCAGGTTCGTTTTCTGTGACTTTAGAGGTACAGGGTCTATAGAGTAGTTCGAAAGACGAGTGTGCGGTCTCAGGATGCACAGAACAAGACGAAGATGGACGTCTCCGGGCCCGTGCATCGTTGTTTCGACCGAGGAGCAAGCGAACGAGCGGAACATACCGTTGGGCGAAGTGGACGGGAAAACGAAAACGTCGGAAACGAAATCGTCCTTTTCGAGAAAACGAGATAGAAAGGCAGAAAAGCGAGGCAAGAAAATGGGACTGAGCGTATGGGAGAGAGAGAGAGAGAGAACGGGAAAAATGGGAAAAGCTTGGAATACGATCGAGGATAAAACAATTTCGCAGTGAAGCGAAGCATCCGACTGTCGCGTTGAGTTGGGTACCACTTTAGCCCGGCCAAAACCCGCACGTTCAATCCTCTCATCGCTTGGATTTCCTTTTTCTCTCCTTCTCTCGTCACCCGCCTCGGAGTCTCTCACAGGAATCTTTGCTCGGCGTCGATGAGAAAGCGCGTGTGAAGAGACGGACATCATCCTCCATATAGGACTTTGCACTTTCTTCGATCGCTTGCAAACGATTTTTCCAACTTGGAATCCGAGCCGCAAAAGAGTGTCGGAGGCCGAAAGATATATGACGATGATACGTGATACGAGAGACAGAGAAAACGAATATCGAGGTTTCGTTTATTAAAGTGCAGCCCGTGAAAGATAAGCGACCACTTTGTCACGAAAGTCTTACAGGGATAAAGATAACATAACGCTACTGTTATTTTTATACCGTCTTTCGTGCGAGATACAAAAAAGTGGGTTCGAATTTTGAAGACTTCGGATGATCTCTGAAGTCAGCAAAAAATCGTCAGCTTTTTTAAACTCGATTTTTTTGGTAGTCCCAAACACGTTTTTGGAAATAATATTTTCGATTCTTTATTTATGGTAACGCCCGAACAGCTTTTTTTTTATACAAGCAGTCGTAAATAGGAGAGAGAGAGAGAGAGAGAGAGAGAGAGAGAGAGAGAGAGAGAGAGAGAGAGAGAGAGAGATTTTAGATTTTGATTGACATTTATTGTTAAGGCGTTACCCCCACTTGTAGCGCAAAAAAAGGCCTTTTTCATGAATTTTTTTAAAGAAAACTACAAAACTTTTTTAATCGATCCATATACCATCTTAAAGAACACATCTTGAAGAGCTTTCAGTAATTTTTTTATTGAAAAATATTACATTGTTTAGTGGCAAATGGCCGTCAATGAAATAATGTTTTCATATACACGGTTTGCGGTGACCAACATTGCGGCGAAGTGGATCATCTGAAAAAAAAATGCGGATGGATTTAGTCAAATATAAGTATCAACTAGTCTTTAATCGAAGGATTTTAAAAAATATTCATTTTTCACAAAATGGCGGACAGTCAAAGTTAATGGTTCGATTTTAACGAAAAAAAACGGCCGTTTTTTTGCTATAAAACGACCATTTTTTTCGAAAAAAAAATCGGACGATTAAAGACTCCATTTTTATGTATTACATAAGCCTGCAAAATTTCAAGAAGATCGGTTTATTAGTGTTCGAGTAATCTTGGTCACCGATTTCAGAAATGCCATTTTGAGAAAAACGCGTTTAAAGTTTCTCTTTCAACGCTCTTTCAACGCGGATTCTTCTCTTTCAACGCTCATATCTCAGTCAATTTTGTTCGGATCGACTTGAAATTTTCAGGACATATTCTCAGACACTTATACTTCAAAAAAATGCAATAAAAAAAATCGATTTTTTCAAAATCGCAAGTGGAGGTAACCCCTTAATGCAATAAGACAGAAATTTCCTCTGGCACCCCTACATTTTGTATAAGACAGTACAAAGAATTTTGCGTGGCTCTATATAAAACAAAAACTCTAGATAAACCTAGAAAATATGTTGTGGTAAAATATTATATAATGTGATAAAATATAATATAATATAATATAATATGATATAATATATGGTATTGTAAAACAGAGATAGCGAGAGGAAGGAGTCGAAAGACAGACGAGAGGTAGAAGTATCGCGAAGTCGTGTCTGACCAACGATGCCTTTACTACTGGCTCGTCTGACAAGATACATTGCCGGGCTAATGGAACGAAGGGGTTTGGGAGTGACCAGAATATGTAAAGGTATTTTTTTTCTCCATCTCTATGTCTGGCATTTGGGCTTTTTACGTTTTTTTTTTCAAATTTTTTATGTATTTTCATTTTGATTTATGTTTTTTAGATTCTACAAATAAATTTATATTCCGAAACCGGTGTGTAGGTCTAGTGGTGATCGTGCTTTTCTTTTATTTGATTTTTAGAAATCTGTATCTAATTTATTTAATTTATAAGTTTATATTTATTTTATTTTCCCTTTGTTTTAATTTCTATTCGTGTTTTTATTTTTCCTTATTGATGTACATAGAGTCACGTTTTCTTTTGCCTCGTATCGAGTATTCAAAAAAATGTATTTCCATATATTTCCTTGTTTCGATCGAAAAACGAGAATTTTTTCTCTCTCTCTCTTCGCCAGGTAAAAATTGCCAACCCTGTCCATGTGCACAAAATTCCGCAACAATGACTATTAATTAAAAGTAAAAATATTCCAAGCCCATCCGATGTATCGAATCCATAATGGTCTCGATAGCCAAAAATCGTGCTGCTCGTGGGGCATCAAATTGTGGCATAGCGTCGAGGTACTACCCAAAGTACACACGTAACCACAGAGTGGTCGCAGTCCTCGTGTACGCGGTTCGCTCGCCAGTGACACGCTAGAGAGAACTTCACCACGACGGCCCTGCGCGAGAAATCACACCTAACAGCTACAAACGCACGTTGGCAATCATAGGGGCTATGAGATACGATCACCCATTATCTGTCGTATCACTCATTACACTCGGCTCTCTCTCTCTCTCTCTCTGTCCCGCTCTCTTTCGGAATATCGAACATTTGATTAATAAAATGATAATACTATTAATAAAATATTATTAATAAAAACCATAAAGAGATAATTATCAGAAATTAAAAATTATTGACATATTATACTAAGGCCTTAGGACACTCTAGAGGCCGAAAAAATAGGCTTTTTGGGGATTTTCTTTCAGAAAGACTACAAAATAAATCGAGATTACAAAAAAGGGTGTTTGTCATACATAACAGTAACTGTATACAACATTTTTTTTAAGCGATTAATTTCAAAATGGCGTCTGTGCAGCGTTTATCTCAAAACTGCATTTTTTAAGTTGGCCGGCAACATAACTCAGTCAATTTTCAACCGATTCCTTTGAAATGTTGAATATATCTTGAAAAATACATTGTCTATGGAAATACGTAGGATTTTTTTTTTATATTGCATAGTTCAATTGTTATTAACAATTATCTGACGATTTTTTAGGCAAATTTTCGGAAAGTGAAAAATTTGCCTGAAAAATCGCACAAATGTAATAATTATAAATTAAGAATTATCGTTATATTATCATCAAAAATCGTTATTATAAATGAAGAATTTATTATTAAGTACTAACTGTCCTAAAGCACAATAATAATAAATATAAATCCAAACCTCTTCATATATATATAAAATATAATTAATGAAATTATTATATTTTAAATAAAATATTCATAACAATAAAAAAAGATAACTAGTGATAGTGTTTATTATTTCAGGTATACCCCTTCGGGGTGTTTACACATAGAAGGCCCCTTCATACACGTTCCCCCTTACAACATTAAAAAAAAAAGATAACTATTATAAACTAAGAATGATTGTTATATTATTGTTATTATTATTTTATTCTTCATAGAGAACTATCGTTATATGATTATTAAAAGCTATTACTATAAATGATGAATTCTCTCTCTCTATCTCATTCCTTCCTTCCAGTCCGAGCCTTTCTGGCTTATCGCCCATCCACCTTCTCTTGATGGCCTTTCAACGTATTATCACTTTGTTACTGTCATGCTCACCTATTCCCCGTTTCTTTCCAATCTTCGAGGACCTTTTTCGCCCAGGGACCATTCCGGATTTCTCCAAATTGCCGTGCCAAAATCGATAGCCCTGCGAGATCAATTGCTAATTATTTCTCCGTGGCGATGAAAAATTGATTCATCGTAATGGTATCCAAAATGGTCGACTCTCTCTAGGGCTATCGGACGGCGAATATAAAACAGACGGAGCGGGCGAGATTTCGAAGCCGGTCGATTCTCGTAATTCGATATCGAAGAGACGGCCAACTGGCAAATCGGTTTTGAAATCTCGTAACTTGGCGAATCGGGTATCATCGATACTCGCTGTGTATGCGTACCTCTGTACCTGTCTTGATGCCTGGTGCATACCGAACGCGTTTGCACGAGAGGAAATCCGTTTTTGTTACATTTGGCAAGCGGAGACTTACGTACGGTGATATAAAATCGAATTTGCGGTTTTCATGGTTCACCTACTAGCGATCTCCGTTACGTGTATGGCCCAGCATTGTAGAGCCGAAAATAGCCCGGCAAGAACGTATAAAGGGAACATGGGAAGCGATCTCTCTCTCTCTCTCTCTCTCTCTCTCTCTCTTCCCCCCTCTCTTTCTCTCGAAGTATTAATCTTTTTGCTTCCAATATCGATACTTTATCCGAACCTCTCAGGGCTCCTCCACTCGTACCTTCAGCATCCTTTTTTTCAATCTGTATACACAGACACGTATGGACAGCCCCATCCGGCGGAGCGCAGCTCTCAAGATTAGTTTGCAGAATGAACCACAGGATCCTATAGTTACAGTGGTGAGAAAGTTTATTTCACTTAACTAGGATCTATTTGAGAGGAGGAATTTTTTTTTCCAGCTCCCACGACCTACTTGGATTCTGTGTGTTTGGAAGTATTTTTTTTGTTTAAAGCATTCGTGTGGACAATTCAATAAATACGTGATGGAAATTGTTGGTTTAAACGTATCGGCGATATACACTGCCGGCTAAAAGTTTGTTTGGGTACACTAGTCGAAATTTCTTACCGCACTGGAAGTTGGATAGCAAACTCAAAAATAAAGATAATTGAATTTTCCCGAGTGGCGTTTCAAAGAGGACATATTCAGCTTCATTTTGCTCTTTTAGAAAATTCTCTACGATTTTTTTTCGCCCCGGTACGCACTTTTGAACGGGGCCATTTTGCGGCCATTTTTTGGTCGTCGAAAATTAACCGCAAAGTTTGTGGAAAAAAAATTTCTCCGTTTTTTCCATAGTAAACTTAAAAAGTACATAAAAACTTAAATTTTTGCTTTTTTTTTAAAGTCTCGTACGATTTTTTTCGCCCCAGTATTGCAATTTTAGCTAAAAAATATATGTTTTAGAAAAAAAAGACGTCATCGAAGAACTATAGGGTTTCAGAGGAAACGATAAGAGGCTAAAAAGTTGCACGGGCTTACATTGAAGTGGCTAGAATTTTGTCAGATTTTTAAAAACTTTTTTATACCATTTTTCGTTGGAACTTTGATGAGTGTAAGAGTAAGAAAGAAAATCTGTTCACATTTTTATTTTTAATCTATTACAATTTTTTTAATTAACAAAAAATTTGTTTTTAATATGACGAAAATATTTGCCACGTAAAAGCTCGCATTCACTGACGGCTATACTGGATTTTACCACTCGCGACACTTATTGGCCACCATAGAACAACATCGTTACTCGCATAGCGTGAATATTTAAAAAGATATATTGAGGGTGTGTCGTCGTATCTGACTATGTCATCGTAAGCACAACCCCCCTACTCGCATACAATAGTAGTACCTACCCCGACTTACGTAGCCTCGACTTATGTAATTTCGAAGTTACATATACATTTTATATTACTCAATGGTAATCGAAAAATAAAATTAATAAAAATAATAATAACAAAAATCAAAAATAATATTTAAAAAATGGGGCATATGAAGTGGATATGGTGAATGCATAAAGGGGGAAGGACCCTGACAGATGGAAGTTGAAAAAAAAAATTCAATAAAATAAAATAATATAAAAAAATGAATTTACGAAAATTTTATTCAATTTAAATAAAAAAGACAAACGATCTACGCGATGTTGTTTTTGCTTCCGGAATTTTTGCGAAAATTCGTGCGGGTAACGGGAATGCCAGCCGATCGCGCGGAATGAAACGTGCGGGGATGGAAAAGTGAAGGATACGCCAGGGTGGATGGAGAAAACATATGATGAGAACGGAACGATCGCGAGAAGATCGAACGAAAATAGCCGGATTACCCGGCGCTATGGCTGCTCCCTCGTTCGATCGGAACGAATTTTCACGGCTTTGCACAGTGTCCCTATCGCGGTGAACTTAATCACGAGGATACGAGCGATACACGATGAGGCCCCGCGACATTCGGAGAGAAAACCCCTACGGGTCGTCCCGTTTCAATGGTTCAGCGTCAATAAATCGCAAAAATGCGAAAGCTGAAGGCAAAAAATCGTTTTCGGGTAAACGATATTTTCAAAATGATAGTTTCGATTATTTTTGTATTTTCAAGCTACAGAGCTGATTCTTTTCGTCAAACAATCTTCGAAACTAGCTTTTTTCAAAATTAAAAATGGGCGATCTCAGTCAAGATAATAAAGCCTCTGCTTCGAGATCTCCTGAAAACATCGGCGATTTGAAAAAATTGGTCCAATATTTCAAAAAAATTGACATGATACATTTAAGTTAAATTGAAAAATCTATATAATATTAAAATCTAAAGCGACATATGTATTTGATTTACAATAAAAAATATATATCATATTTAAATTAAAAATTTATTGCTTACGAAAATTAGAAAAAATCAATTTCATTTTTATTTTCGAATTTAATATATATATATATATATATACATTTTTTAAAGAAACTTTTTGTAATCCCTCTTCATTTTCGCGATTTCTTTGGGCTGTGCGATGAAAAGTCCTAATCACATACCCAAAAGAAATAAAAAATGTTTTCATAAAGTTCCTCCCCCTCCCTTTCTCCATCCCCCTTTCATTATCTCACGAATCTTCATCCCCTTTCGATCTCCACAATTTTCCTGCTCACCTAGATGAACAAGGAGATGACGTGGCTCGGGGAGCTCGAGGTAAGAAGAGACACAGAGTCGTTCACTCTTCGTACGTGTGGTAGAAGAGCAAGAAAGTTTTTTTTTCTCAACATTCTTCTATTTCCTCGACGTTGATTCTTTCCGCGACTACGCTCGCTGTCGTCCTGCGAAGCGGAGAGCGCTCTCACGTTCGCTCGGGTGGCGATTTCTTCGTAAAAATTTGTAAGAAAAAGAAGAAATTGTTGCGAGATGCTGCTATTATCCGCGCTCGTTGCCTCGGCCCCTCGGTGTCCAAGGGCCAAGGACGAGGCGCGAACCCACACCGGGATGCCTTCCCGGTCTCTTTCTCGGGACGAGAGACAGGGTGGACAGGAAAAAGAAGAGAGGAATGAAAAACGCCGGTAATCGTCGGTCATTAGTCGCGCGGGTCAGTGAGCCCGATCCAAGGCTCGCCCTCCGCACGTACGACACGCAGAATCTCACGCCGGTGACGCTCCGACACACGCACCACTTTGCGCTACGCTCTTCTCTATTTCCCTTTCGTCCTTTCCTCTCGTACGAACCTTTACTTTTTTTCTTGACCAATTTCGAATCCACTGCTCGTCCTCTACCTCTACAGCAAATTGGTATTTTACTGCAATTCTTTGTGAAGACATCATTCCTAATTTAAAATAATAGTTTTTGATAATAATAATAACTCAAGGGGGGCTGATTTTGAGATGGGGGCAGATTTTGAAAAAGGGCTGATTTCGAAAAAAGGGCTGATTTTGAAAAAAAAGGCTGATTTTGAAAAAAGGGCTGACTTTGAAAAAAGAGCTGATTTTGAAAAAAGAGCTGATTTTGAAAAAAGAGCTGATTTTGAAAAAAGAGCTGATTTTGAAAAAAGAGCTGATTTTGAAAAAGGGCTGATTCTGAAAAAAGGGCTGATTTTGAAAAAAGGGCTGATTTTGAAAAAGGGCTGATTTTGAAAAAGGGCTGATTTTGAAAAAAGGGCTGATTCTGAAAAAAGGGCTAATTTTGAAAAAGGGCTGATTTTGAAAAAAGGGCTGATTCTGAAAAAAGGGCTACTTTCGAAAAAAGGGTTGATTTTGAAAAAAGGGCTGATTTTGAAAAAACCGCTGATTTTGAAAAAACGGCTCATGGGGGGTTGCTTTTGGAAAAACGGGGGGCTGATTTCGAAAAAAACGGCTGATTTTGATGATTTTTTTTTTCAAGGAAGGATTTCTTCACGATTTTTGAGAATTAGGGTATGTTTTGTCACCGTAACACGGGGTTACTTTGAACAGGTTTTGGAAGTTTTTTGTAGGCAACTTTTTTTTACATCCTAAATTTCATCTTTTCTGTTCCGATAGAACAGTGTGCCCTTTGGCTATCAAATGTATAAGGAAGTCAAGCCCCACCGCCCCCGACAATTTTATATATTTGTTTTTAAGTGTCAAAATAACCTTGAGTGTAGGGTTTCTCTGACAAGCCATTGAAATGCAACTTATTTCAAAGATTCAGGGTTACTTTGAAATCATTTTAATAAAAAACTTAATATTTTATACATTATACATGGAATTAAATGAAAAACAACGATTTTTAACAATCAAATTGTCATCTTTATTAAGGAAACGTTTTCCATAAAAATATCAAATAGCTAGAGTACTATTATAGGCGCTTAAATGTCTCTCATCGTATCTCCTGTAAATTTGAAAACAATCCATGAAGTGGTTCTCGAGATATCATGTCCACCGAATTCGAAAATAATGTTTCGAGAAAAATTCGTTTGAAGTTTAAAGTATGGTGCTGCTACCGCTGTTTTTTTTTATATTGCATAGTTAATTTGTTATCAACAATTATCTGACTTTAGATTATCTGATTTTTTAGGCAAATTTTTCACTTTCCACTTTAGAAGTGCGCCATTTGGCCAAAAATCAATATATCGAAAAAATCCTACGTACTTCCATAGACAATGTATTTTTCAAGATATATTCAACATTTTAAGTGAATCGGTTGAAAATTGTCCCAGTTATGTTTCCGGCCAACTTAAAAAATGCAGTTTTGAGATAAACGCTGCACAGCCGATATTTTGAAATTATTCGCTTTAAAAAAGCTATTGTATACAATTACCGTTATGTATGATAAACACCCTTTTTTATAATCTCGATTTATTTTGTAATTTTTCTGAAAAAAAAATCCTCAAAAAGCCTATTTTTTCGGCCTCGAGAGTGGCCTAATCCCTTAATTAAATAATCATCTTATTAATAATATTTTATTGATAATAGAACAACTTTGCTAACAATATTGCATTAACGAAATATTAATTTTATTAGTGACATTTTCTCTCTCTCTCTCTCTCTCTCTCTCTCTCTCTCCGAGAGATGAGAAAACGATTTAAAAAATGCGCACCTAACGAGCAGTCTTTACAAATTTCTTCAACGTTGGTGACGAAGGCTGAATGTCATTATCGGTGCAAGAACAAACAGTGAACTTACTCAGAGAACAAACGGAAAAATTCAATACGTCTAAAGACCGAGACAATTTCCAAATATTTTTTTTGCTACCCGAACCCAAACGAACCCACGCTCATTCCGTGACGAAGATTTATTGCTTTTCGAGCACAGTTCCCAGAGCGAAGAAGACCCGATACATCTTGCTTTTCCCACGAAATGAGACAATTCTGGCATTGGGGGACCGAAACAAAGAGCAGCTTGGTCCTGCGTGGCGATCGATTTCGGATAAAGGGTAAATAGCCCGGGAGCTCCGGTCGCCGTCCCTTCGTCCAGAAGGAAGAGAAATAGAACGGGCTATAAAAGGTTCAAATGTTGCAACGGAACTCGCAGCATCCTAAAGTACCCGAGTATTTTGTACGACCATTTTTTTTGCACTTGCGGTAGTTTCGTCGAGTATTTTAACGAGATGTCACACTTACTTTTGATGAGCAATGCTCAGAGTAAAGCCGCGACTGCTGACTCCGTCTACGCCATTTTTGTCCTACCGTTCCCGCGGGTATGGATAATGTATTCGGGAGACGGATATGCTGGTATCTCGTGAGTTATGACGGCCATTTTTCAAGCCAGTCCAAAGAAAATGTTCCACCTCGGCGCCCTCGTCGCTGTACACTTCGTGTGTACACGACTGTGTACCTACGAGTGTCGTCCTTGTCCAACGTGCACATCGTACAACGGTTCATAATACCCGAAACGTCTGGAGGTCACGGAATTTCTCGCGTACGTGCACCCCCACCGGATGTACAGTGTGTTGGTAGCTATCTTGTTGCCCCGCTAGAAACTTGCTAGTCTCGGGGGCAAGCATAGCTTGGATTAGGGTTTATTTTGGTTCTTTGGGGTTGCTTGGTTTTGTTCCACAATATTTTAATTTTGTTTGGGTTTAGTTTCTCGTTGCTTTGGTTTATTCGGACTTACTTGCATTTGTTTTGGTTTGATCAGAGCTGTTTGAGGGGCGTACACAAAGTACGTAACGCAAAGTTTCCCAATTTTTACCCCTCCCCCCACGTAACGGGACCGTAACGCTTGGCCAGAACTCCCCACTCCGTCTATTCCGTTACGTAACGGGTGCTTTGTCATCAATAATTGCGATTTTTTTCATAGACATAACTAATTATGAAAGGATCGTGTTTTCACTCATTTTATGAAGTATATATTCATCTAGTTTTATGTCAATTTTGGTGCCAAAATCTTGAAAATTAACCGAGATATATGCCATGATTTGACGACGAAAAAAAAATGTCTCTTCATTGTCCCATCGATATCTTTATGAAAGGTTATCTGTAAATTAAAAGTCAACAATTTATCGATATCTATACAAATGTAGCTATCGTTATGCGAAGCCGTTTTCTTATTTTGGATTTTTTTTTACAAAGTGCCGACAGTTTGGACTTTTTGTTTTATTTTCACGGCTCTTTTTCTGTATTTAAGCAGTCTTTGAAAAAAGTAATTATCAAATGTTAAAAACGCGGATACGTACAACCTTAGCCACTGCGATAACAAAAATGTTTTTAAAAAAATTGAAAACCGGTCGATAAGTTTTTAAGTATTCACTCGGACAAGGTCGAAAAAACTTATTTCAAGAAAAACGCGTTCAAAGTTTTCGTTTCGTGTTTCTTGATATAAAGTTATATTGTTTTAGCATATTAATACCTACATTAAAGTATCTAGTCGCGGGTGATATGACGGTTCTTCATCTTCATCATAGTTCACAAAATAATATGAGCCTGTACTTTATCTATTGTAAATTATGCCACACCTTTAGGGACGGGGGGCACTAACCGGTCGCGCTACCTGTCCTCACTAAAGCGACTATAACTCCGTCAATTTTCGGACTTGTGAATAAAAATGTTGCCAACATATTTTTCAATACTTGTACTTTCAAGAATTAAAAAAAAGTCCTTCAAATTTTGCTTGGGGGATGTGGGAAAGCTACTGTGCAAGTTCTTGCACAGTGACTTTCCCCCTTAACTGACATTGCGTATAGAAAGCTGTGAGCTGTCCACGGTAAAATTACACGCGAGGTTTAAATAAAAAACATGAACATGCAGAAATTTTGCTATTTCTGGCAATTTTAAAATCGTAACGTAACGCAACGTAACGTAGACCGTAACGCCTGGCCGACACCCCCCAATTGCGTTACCTAATTTGCTTACGGCCCCTTACAAGGAACATCGCTGTGGTGTCCTCCTCCGATTTTGTTTTTTCTATCGGTGGAAAAACGGTTTTAAGGGGTGAAACGCACCCTCGAAAATAGGGGTGTTTTTCGCCGATAACTTTATCGTTCTCATCTTCAATATATAGTACACAAAAAAATAAACACCGTTGCAATTTGATTTTTTTATATCTCGTACCGTTAAATCGTTATCGACGAAAAACGAAAAAAAATCCCCATTTTTGAGGGTGCGTTTCACCCCTTAAAACCGTTTTTCCGCTGATAAAAAAATACGTGTCTCGTAGTTTTGATACTCTTCCACATAAAAAAGTTTCAACAAAATCGGAGGAGGACACCAAAGTGATGTTCCTTGTTAGTTTTGTTTGAACTTATTTTAGTTTTCTTTGGACTTGTTTGGGTTTCGTTTCATTTGTTTGGGCAAAGATATTCTTAAACTAAAATATCTGTGGAAAATATTTATAATGTTTCAAGTGTTTGTTGTACAAGTATTATTCGACATTATTTAGTTCGGAGATATTTGACTTTGGTTGGGCTTGTAAGATAAGGTGAGCAAATCCTGCTAAGCAAACCCAGGAACTAAAAGTTCTGCAAAAAATACTTCTAGTAATGTGAATGTTTCTTCTGAAAACATGATCGGGTCTTATTTAGTTTGGGTTTAGTTGAGTTCATTCGTGGACGTTTGGGGTTGCTTGGGCAAATAAATTCTGGAAGTAAAAAATGTGTGAAGAGTTTGTCTAACATTTCAAATGTTGCTTCTAGAAATATTGTTGAGCCTTATTTAGTTTGGGTTTACTTGCCGGTCATTTGGATTTATTTGGATTTGTTGGAAAAAGCATATCCTGAAACTAAAATTTCTGTGAAAAATATCAATCATATTTGCAGGGTATCTCTAAAAATATAATTGAGCCCCTTACCTACTCAGTCTGTCTCAACCCTACACAAATGTTTTTCAACTGCCCAAACATTTCGGTAGGACTGAAGAAATTGAAAACATTAGATGACCAAATTCTGAGTATACGCTGTAATTTTTTAATTATAGTTTTGACGATCCGGAGCTGTGAAAAAACCAAGAAAAATGAACGTAACGCTGTAAAGAACTGAGGAAAAATGACGTGTATAGAGAGATCGAGGGTAGAATTTGTGCAATACGTTTCGACGATTTTGCCCATTCTCCGACACGTACACATCGATTTCTCGTATTATATTCACTAGGATGAGCCTCACAGAGTTCGACGTGCTCGCGGCGCTCTGCTGGAGCTGCTGCTGCTGGTCGTGCTCGGGCACTCCGAATCTGTCACTCTTGTTGATTTATTAAACAGGAGGAAACACTGCTGCCTACGTGTGTATATATATACATATACATATATATATATATATATATATATATATATATATATATATATATATATATATATATATATATATATATATATATATATATATATATATGTATGTATGTATGTATATAAATATATATATCGACGCATATACGTCATGCGAATGCGCATACAGAGTATGCAGGATCGAACGGAAATGTACGCCGCATATTTCCGGTCGCGTGTCCTGATCAGACACAAATTTCGCGTGGACGTGGAACCGATATATCGGATTCCCAAAAAGTACAGCCGACGCTTACAGTATGGCCATCGAAGGCACTGGGTACCAAAAGGTCGACAAACCCTAACACATCCAAGGCACTGGCCACCAACAACTGGACAAACCCAAACACAACCAACGACCCGGATCCCAATAGTGGCCAAGCCCAAACAAACTCAATCGGAAATCGATCATTGTCTGGCCTGTATCCTGATTAACGGGTTACATCTACCCGGGCGGGTCAAAAAATTGCATTTTCCAAAAATATTTTTATTTGCTACTATCACCTTTTAGCTATATAACCCAATATTTATTTTAACCCAATATTACCTTTAGCTATATAACCCAAACCCAACCAACGAACCGGATACCAATAGTGAACAAGTCCAAACAAACCCAATCGGAAGTCGATCATGGTCTAGCCTGTATCCTGATTAAGGGGAGATATACACCCGGGAGCCGGAAAAAGGTCATTTTTGTGAATTTTTTCAAGGAAAACTAGTTGGAATTTCGGATTGGGGTTTTAATTATCTAAATGTATATAAATTCAAAAATATGTTTAATTTTTTTTATTTAAAAATATCAAAAATATACAAGGATATTATATGATCCTGAGAGCGTCGTAAAAAAATCTGCGTATACGGTACCCACTGGCGTTTCTTCAAAAATCATCTAAAAAAAACCAAAAAGATTATTAAATTAGATACTATAATCTACTATTTGTCATAGCCTTTAGAAAGTCAGCAAAAATTTTCAAATTTTTTTCACATTCTTTAATTTTTGTGCCTAGTGTATGTACATTTGTGCTTAAAAAACGCGTTTCTTTTTCACCAACCGTTCCCCAGATTAAAAAATCGGAATTTAGCAATTTCGGACCTTTAGGTAGATGTAGCCCTTTAAGCATAATCAGATAATAAATTGCCAGTTTATGCCATCAACGACAATTCAGCCGATAAATATTGGAGCGTAGTAAAAAAAAAGGAAATTCCCTCGAATGTGAAGTTTAATCGTTGATTCCCTTTCTTCTGTTACAGGTAAGAATCAAAAGAACTGCACGGATCATAAGTAGCTCGCGGAACAAAGCCAGGCAACTATATGGTACGTATTAAAACGAGCATGTGCGTCGATAATATTCGCGTCTCGCAAGGGCCTTTCGGTAAGTAAAATATAACGTATCTACAACACAACTTTAGTTACGTAAAGCACAACCGCGTTAATGGAAGAATAACGAGAGGACGCCGCAACCGAGTTCATGGACCGCAGAGACACCGGGCGGGAAATGCACGGCTCTTGTTTTTCCCCTCCCACGTCCCCGGTTCGCAGGTAGGTACATACATACAAGTTTCCAAAGTAAGTTTTCCAACCCTGAAATACGTGTTTGTCCTGCAGCGCTCTCATTCTCTCCGTCTTTGCTTTTTTTTTATTTGCCCTTTCGGTTTACATAAAGTCCCTTTCTCTTTCGACTCGTATCGGGTCCAGCTGCGCTGCACATCGGATTTCCAAGAGGATCCGCGATACCGCGGGCACAAAGAGAACCCATAGCGAAGCGTGTTAACGCGTGACGTGACGGCCGTGCGAGGAACGGACTGAGTGCACGAGCGTGCCGGGACAATGTGCCGATTCAAAGCCTTTGAGTCCCCGGCCCGCCTATCTCGCATGAATAGACCAAAGAGGATGATACTCGCGAAATCCTCCAAGCCAGCCAACTACGAGTGATCTTGGCAAAGCCTACAACGCCATCGAGCACCACTTCTGATGGAGGTCTACGATTAAAAGCTCCGATTCACTTTGGATCCACGGCTTCGTGATTTCGGCAGCCCTGTTGTATTCCTGGAGGGGCGATTTTCCTAAAGAAACATTTCCTGCAAGCCAATGATGGTACGAAAGATCGATAGCGTTGGACCATTTGATGATAGACTTTGATGATTCCATCATAGACGTGGACAATGATGACGGACGTTGATAATTCCCCAATAGAAAATCGTAATGATGATGGATGTTGATGATCTCCTCATGGACATGCCTGTTTGGGTTTCGGTAACGTAAGACCATTTGCTGATACACTGAGAAAAAAAATCATTGATCCAATATCATTGGTGTTTTTGAATGAAATTTCGTTGATTCAATTGTAAAATTGTTGGTGTAAATAATCGGATATATTAGTCCAAATAAAATGCTATTGATTTTAATAACATGATCATATTCGTTTCGATGCAGTAAAGAAATAAATAATTCTATTGATTATATATTTGTACGAAATAAAAAATGTTGTAGCAACCGCTTAATTATTTCATCCATACATCTACGGATTGTATATAGAATGATTTCAATAGAATATAATTTTATTTGAAGGATAATAATAAAATAATATGTTATTTAAATCAATCACACTTTCCAATATTTTATAGTATTGTAACAATCTCATATATCGGTGGCACTCGGCAGCAGCGCATTTATTTGGATCAACCAATATATTTTTTTGATTCAATTGGTTTTTTTCTCAGTGGAGATATTGATGGTCCCCTCATAGACATGTTTGTTTACATTTGTTTGAGTATCGATGGCGAGGGGCCATTTTCTCAGAAAACGTTGAAGATCCCCTCATAGTCGGTTAGAGGCACCTGGATATTCCATTCATTGACAGCTGTGGGGTATCAACCTCAAAGTCCTGAGGCTGCGGTGAAGTTCACGTGACGATAAGTTCGCGACACGGAGTACGATGCAGTCTTCCGCCTGCCATGCTGATATGATGTTGAAGGTTCCATCATTGGAACTGAATCGAAATCTCTCACAATTCGTCTTTGATCTTGAACATCTTCATGTTTATAGTAGCTTAACTGGTCTCGTTGAAAACGAATCATGTTTTCTGCTCCCCTCAATAAACTAAACGAATGTAGTTCGAAAAAGGCGAAAAATAGCACGGGTATGTCCAATGAGGTGGCTTTGGAGAACGTGCGGAAGGTGCGAAATCACGATAAAATAAAGGTGGTAATTTGAATTTTAGCCAACGCCTATGAAGAGGGGCTTGATAGACGACGCTATGTAATAATACAGCAGGATCGTATCCCAGCGTTCGTGCGAGTCTCCTGCCGCGAAGATCGATCATGCTGCTTCAAGCCGGAAGCTTCCAAAGCCCGGCCGTCCGGCGAGCTCTGTTCTAGCGTTTCGCTTTCACACCGTCCATACTGCCGACACGGTAATTGAAAAAATATCGCGGCTAAGTGTGTCAATGTGTTACCCAAACAAACCCAAACAAACTCTTCAAACGCTTCGGCAAAAGCCTCGGCGATGGAAAATCTTCCGCTGATCACAAATTTTCCACTCAGAACTCCATCATTCGAACACCCCTTGCTTGCGCTGGTTTTTAGTTGAAAAAAAACCATCTCTTGAGGTCAATGAGTGCTGCAGATCGATGGGAATTCTTTGAAAGTTATTTCGGATTCTATCATCCTGTCTCAGTAATAAGATTGAAACTTTCGTGTTAAATCGTCGGGTGCTCGGTCCCCAAACCCAAAAAAATCTAAACAAACCCAAAACCCAAAGAAATTTAAAAAAAATACCATTTCGCTTGTCTTTGACGCTTGTAATCGCTGGGTTTTCAGTTGATGCGGCCTTTTTTTTACTTTCAACTTTCTTGGTCATGTTACAGTGGAGTTCAGTCGGGAAGTTTGATCTACCCGAGTCCACCCGGCTATATTTTCGCTCCGTCCTTTTTTCTCTCCGTCTTTCTCCCTCTGGCCTGACGCTACAGCTCTCCCGACCAGGGAGGGCCACGAAAATGTTTTCTGTCGGCCCTTATTTATTGTCGCGATTATCGCCCGAGAAGCCCCCAAGCCACACGCATAATTACCGTGTCGCGAGGTGAGAATGCGGTTTCTCCAGTCGTCCCAAGGCATGTATGACAGAAAAGGACCCAAGAAAGAGAGGAATAGGGAGGAGGAGAGAAGGTCCAAAAACGAAACATGGCACCAGGCGGAGGGTTGAAGAGGAAAAGGGCCCTCGGGCAACTCGGATCAACCCGCGTAGGGTGCCCAGCTACAAATGGCCCCGCATTTGAGAACAAGCTCGCTCCTTCGTACCAAGCCGTGTCGTCGATGTGTCATTTTTTGACAGCGATCGCACTAAATCGTCCACTCACTCATGCGCCCTCTCGCGTGCTGTAACCAGAGGTGGAAAAAGTGTTTTCTCTCTCTTTTTTTTATTCCGTTACTGCTATCACGCTGGAGCTGTTCGCTACAGCGAGTATACCAGAGATTGCTCATGTTTTCGCACATTTCAGGTATGTATTTTTTTTTGTTTGTATACGTATGCAATGAGAATGTGACTCTCGGACGACAAAAGTAAGTTTCAACCTTCAGCTGCACATACGTGCATAGCGATCGATCAAATAAATCGCCAATACTTTACCGATGCGGCGGAATGAGGGAAAAAATCGCAAATCTCTCGATGAGTGTACACGGATGAGTTATAACTCTGGGGGATTTTGGTCGAATGTTTTCTTTAGCATCTTAGTGGAGATTAGCAAAAATCGGTAACCTAGGTCGGCAAATAAATGCGTTTTAGGTGATGATAGAAATAGCAGAAAAATAATTTCGCAATTTCATCGCCTGAAATAGTCCGGTGGAATCCAAACTTTTCTTTGATAGTCAATGAACTGATATAACAAAACAAATAGGACACGAATGAAGGATTTTATAAGATGTGCCGACCAATCGGCAAGGATAACGGAGAGAGAGAGAGAGTATATAATCTCCTCGTGTACATACCATTTGTTTTCGTTCTAGCTGCGCGAGATTGGTATTCCATTGATGATGCACTGAATAATTTCACTGGAATTTCCGGGCGAAATTTCGGTTCCCGGCTCGACAGACCAAACGTCCCAGAGAGACTGGCAACGTTTTTCGGATGCCAAAAATCCTTAAAAATTCATGACCGGCGCGCCGTCACTTAAGGCCCCGTAGACCGGCAATGAAGAATTTATGGTGTTTGGTTTCTTAATGCCGTCGGACTAGTGCTATCAGCATGATCGGAGATTTGAAAGTCACTTCGTCATTGGACGGAATTGTTCGAGCCGCGAGATCGATGAAAATTCAATGCAATAAGTGTACCCGGAGAAATAAATTGCTCGATTTAAATTCCCTTCGAACCCACTGAACATTTGTTTGCAGCTGTCAGATTTGATCCAATCAAAACCACTGAACAGCTATCTACGTTTGATTCTATTCAGTCTATTCGATTTTATTCAATCGAAACAACTGGACATTTATTTAGGTTTGTTTGGGCTCGTTCGATTTCATCTAAAGCCGAATATTTCTTTGATATTCAATGGATCGATATACTTTAAGGGGTTAGGCCACTCTGGAGGCCGAAAAATAGGCTTTTTGGGGATTTTTTTGTTGAGAAAAACAACAAAATAAATCGGGATTACAAAAGAGGGTGTTTATCATACATATCAGTGACTGTATACAATAATTTTTTTGAAGCGATTAATTTCAAAATGGCGGCTGTGCAGCGTTTATCTCAAAACTGCATTTTTTTATTTGGCCGGAAACAACTTGGACAATTTTCATCCGATTCACTTGAAATGTTGACTATATCGTGAAAAATACATTGTCTATGGAAGTACGTAGGATTCGTTTTTTATATTGCATAGTTTATTTGTTGTTAACAATTATCTGACGAAATTTTTCACTTTCCAAAAATTTGCCTCAAAAATCCCTAAAAAGCCTAAAATTTGCCTAAAATTTTTTTCTGGAAAAAAAAATCCCCAAAAAGCCTATTTTTTCGGCCTCTAGAGTGGCCTAAGGCCTTAAGCACAATTCAATCGATTAAAATGCATCATGAGAAAAATCGTAAACCGAATAACGTGCCAGCTCGAAAGGTAAAACCTTTTTGATTTCGCTTATGTTCATCGATCCGCGATCGCGACCATTTACAATTCCATTAACGCGTAGGATAACACCGTAAGGGCTATTCATTCACGTCCATGCAGTGGCGGGAGCAATGAACATGTGAAAGAGAGTGAGAGAGAGCGGGAGGGATAGGGAAAAACTAAATTGCGAAAAACGACCAGTGGCAATTGGACGACGATGCCCATAAAAATAGCAGTTCTGCTTTATAGGCAATTAATTCGGGATGGTTGGAGACGCGTACAGAGAGAGGAGAAAGAGAGTGAGGCAAGTGGCGGTACGTGGGATATGTCTAGTTACTCTCCTGCGAGCCGACAACGGATCTCATCGTTGTTTCCAATGCTGCGAATTGATCGACAACATTCCACCTCTCTCCCTCTCTCTCTCTTCTGAGCATCTAATACTATTCCTTTATTTCCTATTTAATAATAATTTATTTTGATTATATGTTTCATTATTATATTTAGTTTATTATTAATATTACCTATCATTATTATTATTTTAATAGAGCATCAACAATATAAACTTAAGGTATTCCTTTCACGGAGGGCCGTATTTTGTGAGGGCATAAGGGCCTTCTCAATCATTGGTTAATTATAGTGGCGCTGAATAAAAATAAGTTACAACAAATTGTCATAACCAACGATAAAGTGGAATACAAAATTTCGCGCATTTTTAGTAGATTTAGACGTTTTGACATTTTCTCTGAAAAATCGGGGCTACGAAAATTCTTCTGCTAGTCACATTTTTCGAAGTTTTATCATTTTCTAAGTTTTATCATTTTTCTAAGTTTTATCATTTTTCTAAGTTTTATCATTTTCTAAGTTTTATCATTTTTCTAAGTTTTATCATTTTTCTAAGTTTTATAATTTTCTTCAAACATTTGGTGACCCCCCTTTATCGTTGTTACGGAATCTTTAGATTTTTCTACACGCGCGAGCAGTTTATATCAGACATCTAGAGTTATTTAGTGTATAAATTATTAGATAGAAATTTGGCCAGCGTGTCATCATAAAGCGTCTTATAAATGAGACCATTTGTAGAGTCGTAATTTTTCGTTAAAAGTTCGGTAACTTGGCTTGAAATTTTACCGGTATATGAGGATATATTTTTACTTCATGATAGACGAAAATCAGTTAATTGTTAAATATTCATGTTCGTGAAAGGAATACCTTAAGAAAAGCCGGTCGAGCAACGAGACCGCCGGCATGTTTTTTTATTGGTTTTGTCGTCACGGGCGCGTGACATTCGCCATAGCGTTGCTATAAATGACGTCTGACATAAAGGCTGAAAAATATTGAACTGAAAAACAAGGTAATGTAAAACAATCAGATTTGGGCTGCGTGTCTTCAACAAAGTCGAACATCGACAAACTGTGATTATAGTGAAGTGACATTTAGTGTCTGTCCAATTGCATTTAGTGTGTTCATTTAGAAGTTCCAACCAAGGCATAAATAAACTATCAATCAATTAATCTCTCTCCCAGCTGAGTATTTCTGGCACTCGCTTCCCCTTGCTGTTGGATCGTCACCTTACCTTGCTATTTTCAAGAGCAGGCTGTTTGCGCATCTCTTTAAGGGGTTACCCCCACTTGCGATTTTGAAAAAATCGATGTTTTTTTATTGCATTTTTTTGAAGTATAAGTATCTGAGAATATGTCCTGAAAATTTCAAGTCGATCCGAACAAAATTGACTGAGATATGAGCGTTGAAAGAGAAGAATCCGCGTTGGAAGAGCGTTGAAAGAGAAACTTTAAACGCGTTTTTCTCAAAATGGCATTTCTGAAGTCGGTGACCAAGATTACTCGAACACTAATGAACCGATCTTCTTGAAATTTTGCAGGCTTATTTAATACATAAAAATGTAGTCTTTAATCGTTCGATTTTTTTTTTCGAAAAAAATGGCCGTTTTATAGCCAAAAAACGGTCGTTTTTTTTTCGTTAAAATCGAACCATTAACTTTGACTGTCCGCCATTTTGTGAAAAATGAATATTTTTTCAAATCCTTCGATTAAAGACTAGTTTGTACTTATATTTGACTAAATCCATCCGCATTTTTTTTTCAGATGATCCACTTCGCCGCAATGTTGGTCACCGCATACCGTATATATAAAAACATTATTTCATTGACGGCCATTTGCCACTAAACAATGTAATATTTTTCAATAAAAAAATTACTGAACGTTCTTCGAGATGTGTTCTTTAAGATGGTATATTGATCGATTAAAAAAGTTTTGTAGTTTTCTTTAAAAAAATTCATGAAAAAGACCTTTTTTTTGAGCTACGAGTGGGGGTAACGCCTTAAGCAGGGTGTGTCCAGCTGCCGAGTTTCTACTTCGCTCTCTGCTTCACTTTTTTAATTCAATTTTTCATTTATATTGCTCTCCACCCTACGTTTTGCTATGTTATTTTTCATTTTTTATTATTCAGCTTTTCTGCTTATGATTTGCTTCCATTTTTTTCGTTTTTTTTTTAAATTTATAAAGCTTTTCTGCTTATGTCTTTTTATTTTTTCATCATATAGCTTCTTTCTCTAATTTTTTTTTATCCGTTCTCATTAACTGTAATTTAATTATTGTTGATTTTCACACTTTTATTCTCGTTCTTTATATGTATCGTGTTGCCCCAAAGTTCATATCGAGGCATATAATAAACCATCAATCGAGCAATCTCTTCAGCGTACTTTGCAGTAACGTCAAATCTGGAATTCGCTCTGAATTCCTGGCGAATGTTTGATTAATACATTTTGGCGAATAACTGACGAAAAAAAGGACCAAGGGCTAATTGAAGCGGATAGTAGAGGAACGGCGAAAAATCTCGAAGTCTAGACCGATTGAAAGAATGTCTAGATAAAAGTTGTGCTATTTCGTAATTGATGAAGAATGAGAGGTGGATGTCTTAAGGCGTTACCCCCACTTGTAGCGCAAAAGAAGGCCTTTTTCATGAATTTTTTAAAAGAAAACTACAAAACTTTTTAAATCGATCAATATACCATCTTAAAGAACACATCTTGAAGAACTTTCAGTAATTTTTTTATTGAAAAATATTACATTTTTTAGTGGCAAATGGCCGTCAATGAAATAATGTTTTTATATACACGGTTTGCGGTGACCAGCATTGTGGCGAAGTGGATCATCTGAAAAAAAAATGCGGATGGATTTAGTCAAATATAAGTATAAACTAGTCTTTAATCGAAGGATTTTGAAAAATGTTCATTTTTCACAAAATGGCGGACAGTCAAAGTTAATGGTTCGATTTTAACGAAAAAACGGCCGTTTTTTGGCTATAAAACGGCCATTTTTTTTCGAAAAAAAAAATCGAACGATTAAAGACTACATTTTTATGTATTAAATAAGCCTGGAAAATTTCAAGAAGATCGGTTCATTAGTGTTCGAGTAATCTTGGTCACCGACTTCAGAAATGCCATTTTGAGAAAAACGCGTTTAAAGTTTCTCTTTCAACGCTCTTTCAACGCGGATTCTTCTCTTTCAACGCTCATATCTCAGTCAATTTTGTTCGGATCGACTTGAAATTTTCAGGACATATTCTCAGATACTTATACTTCAAACAAATGCAATAAAAAAAATCGATTTTTTCAAAATCGCAAGTGGGGGTAACCCCTTAATAATTTAATGTTTGACTTGAACGATGAACGGTCTTTGCATAAAATTAAAAGGAAACGAAGATTAGTAAAGTGCTAATCAGCGAAGAGTGCATGGAACTTTGAATTCAAAAAGTACTCGGTGTTCATCGTTGCCTCGATGCCAACCAATACGCGCGGTTCATCGGAATAATTATATACGTATATAAAAGTATGCACAACGATAGTTCGAGAAGCCACGCCACCTCGTCCCTTCCCGATTCAATTAGACTCCCACGGAATAACCGATAATTGGGTATAATAGACATTTCCATAATTTTTTTTTCACTTTCCTTTCTTAACCCACGATCCCTCGAAATAAACCATTTTACTCTCCCTCACTCTCCCTCTCTCTCTCACTCTCCTTCTCAAATCGTCGAATAATGAGCGTGCTGGAAAAGCGAATCGAAAAGTTCTTATTTCATCTCGCACTTCGCTCGAGTCGCGATCTATATATTTGCGAGAGCAGCGAATAATTTTGCCCACTTGCTCGGCGAGAAAAAAAAAGAGCCGATTTGCAAATTGCAGGGGTCTTGGATCGGATATCTTTCTTTCATTCGACTCGACGTGAGCAACGTGGTAGTAAGGGATGGAAATACATAAATTGTTCGGGCTGTGGTTGACCGATGAGAAAAGTTAATCGTCGTGAAGATTGTGAAAAAAGCTACGAGTTTCCGAACATTCTCTCTCTCTCTCTCTCTCTCTCTCTCTCTCTCTCTGAAAAATAAAGAAAAATTACCCTCCCTCCCTTGACTCCGTATCTGTGTAAAAAAAAACTTTGTTTACCAAACTACATGAAATGAAACATAAAAGTAATACTTAATATTTGAGTTTTGTTCGCGCATTTTGGGGCTTTATCGAACCGTTCCAACGATACCGGAAGTGGCCCACGTTGCTCTCCGGACGACACAAAAGCGAGTAGCTTGCGGACAATTATGTCGCGCGAGAAGACCGGGCCAAGCACACATGACGATATATTCTCGCACGGAGAACGTGGTATTTGCATCCGGAATGGTGCGCGGCAGCCCGTAGGCACGCAAATTGCATTAATACGTCGCGTAAGCGGCCGGCAAATTGCTTTACCATCAGCTTCACTTCGCTTCCCCCATTGTATATGCCAAAGAGTCGAAAATTTCAATTCTTCATAATTGATCAAATTCACTTTTTGCCGAAATATTTCGATAAAAATTGTTGAAAAGGAACGATTTTTTTTTATTTTCTGATTTTTATTATTATGAAAAACTTTTCTAATTATTTTCGTCGGAAATCCCTGATGAGGATACGTGAAAATATTCCGGTGATTTTGTCAAGGCCTTAGGCCACTGTAAAAAAATCCATTGCGAACGTAAAAAAATCTAAAAATGTTTTTGAAATTAACAAAAATAAAGACACGAGAACGAAAAAACTTGTTCCATTTCAACCGTTTTTTCGAAATATTTCTCAACACTCGTGCAAAAATGGACGCAAAAAATGGCCTACACTTCCGTCGTTCGGACGAACGACTGAGAGAGCAGACCGGAAGTGGTCTCGCGCGGTTACGTACGACGAAAAGACAGGCATACCGAGCGGATGGATCGAAGCTTAGCAACAAGTGGCAGCCCACCGTGATAAAGCCTACGTCTATGAACTCGCGGCCCGTCTGACACACACGAGGAACAGGTGCAGGACCTCTGAACCCCAGACGACCGGAAGTGGCTACTACAGCCGAATCACAACGCACCGTGACGACCCGGGGGAGCCTCGACGACCATGCTTTCGTGTTTTTCTGTGATATACTGTACTTGAATTCACACATAGACACCGATATAAATGTAGGGGAGAAGCACCATTAATCGGATACTTTTATTTGAAATTGAAAAAAAAAGTGAACACTTGCTAAGACCTTCAAATGTTGCGATTTTATTATCTGCATGTCATATGCAACTAGATGCTAATAATTATTTTACACATTACATTTGAATATTTTGAGTTATACACTACCGCTCAAAAGTGTGGATACACCAGTCGATATTTCTTGCCCCACTGAAAGTTCGATAGCTCCGTTAAAAAAAAAACGATAACCAAATTTAACGAACTGCGTTTCGAAGGTGACAAACTCACATTTGTTTTGCCTTTTTGAAATATTTTTTATAATTTTTTTCGACCCGGTACGCACTTTTGTCCGTGACGGTTTTTCGGGTATTTTTCTTAGGGTTCGTTTCAGTTTTTAAATTCCGTCCACTGACCAAATCAATACCGACATTTTGGCCAGCTTGAGTTTTTTATTTGCGTGTTAAGTTTCGCTAAAAATTTTCCTTCAGGTTTCTTCGGGTTATCCATTCGCCCCATTAATTTCGATGAAAATATTTGTTTTGTCATTACTGACGAATTGAACGTTTTTGATGTCGACTGGAAAATGAACGTTCGATCGTAAACGTTCGGATCTTTCTCTGTGCACGACCATAAATCCACCATTTTGGATCCTCGAAATGTGCTCCTAGAGCG
Source organism: Ophion ellenae (assembly GCA_963210295.1). NCBI lineage: Eukaryota > Metazoa > Arthropoda > Insecta > Hymenoptera > Ichneumonidae > Ophion > Ophion ellenae. The sequence goes on along the minus strand of OY723385.1, from coordinate 867,620 downwards.
CGACGACGCAACGGTAATACTACAAATTGAATTATACAAAGGCACCTGCTACCCTCGCGTATATTTGCTGAAATAGAAGAGGCTTTGTTATAATATATAACTATATAACAGAGTAAATTGTATGTGTGTGTGTCCACGGCAAATATTCATATGGGTATGTGTGTGTGTATGTATGTATGTATACACATATGGATATTTGCCGTGGATAGTGTGTGTATCTAGTCTCCCTTATTCGCGAAGGGACGACGTACGTGATATCGGTCCGCTTTTCTGCGCTCCTCTCTGTACATACGGAAGTTCATTCTCTCTCTCCAGAATGCTCTCTCTTCTTGCCTTCTTACTGGTGCATCATTGTCTCTAGTAACGTAATTATCCCAAAATCTCTCTCTCTCTCTCTCTCTCTCTCTCTCTCTCTCTCTCTCTCTCTCTCTCTCTACCTCTAACTCTCAGTTTATCGCAAATATTCATGGAATCTATGGTGCGGAAAGCTCACAAAATTCGAGGCACGTGAATCACGCAGATTTGTGAGACTGATTTGTGAGACAATGCGCAGGGCAGCTAGACAAAGAGGGACAGCGAAAATGCGGGTGCAAGGGACTGAGAGATTCGTGAAACGGTGCGCGAAATTTGCAAATCGCGAAAGCGTAAGGGCAGGAAGTGTGCAATCCTACGCTACTCCGTAGATATCCTCTCTCTGTCTCTCTCTCTCTCTCTCTCTCTCTCTCTCTCTCTCTCTCTCTCTCTCTCTCTCCCTCTCTCTCTCTCTCTCTCTCTCTCTCTCTCTCTCTCTCTCTCTCTCTCTCTCTCTCTCTCTCTCTCTCTCTCTCTCTCTCTCTCTCTCTCTCTCTCTCTCTCTCCCTCCCCTCTCTCCCCCCTCTCCAACTGGGAAACCGATTCCAAACGAGAAATGTATCGATTATCGGGCCATTCAGCCCCCACAATTGACCCACCCAACATAGGTTGCCTATTTTTTTTTTTGGGCGTCCAAGGATCAAGCGAAACAATTCAAATTCGCAGCAATTCCTCGATCTGCCTGTACGTGAAAAGCGGCTCGATACAGTGCCTATAATGGCTTGGTGGACGAGGCGATAGGAACGAGAGAACGAAGAGACCCAGGGGCTGACGAAGTGCGTCCCTTGAGGACTCTTTTGCGCGACGCTTTTAAAGTCGACTGCTTACCGTGGCCATTTCCAGGTTCTTGCTCTCGGGGGTAGACCGTCTCGATGGGATGGCCTGTGACACGGAAAGAATATATACTTATTTAGGAATGAGCGGATCCCACCAGCAGTTACGTATAACGACACTCCTGCATTATCAAATGGATGTGTTGGTACAGACGTTGGTTGGTGGAGAAGATTAAGAAAGAAGGTCCTCTTTCGTAGGATACTTCGGGCTTCGGTCTTGATATTACAACGTAGTGGCAGTCTGCTTCGTCAGGTTCTAACACATATTTTTAAAGTTGGCAAACGTCATTGCATCTTTGATTCCCCGATGATTGCTTTTCAGAGCTGGAAAAGGTAATGTCTTCCTTGATTTCTTGATTAGTTGATGCTTAATTTTCAGAGCTGAACGTTGCGATGCCTTCCTTGATTTCTTGATTCCTTGATGATTGCTTTCCAGATGTGAAAGAGGTGATGTCCGTGATTTACTGAATTCCTTCAAGATTGCTTTTCGGATCTAAAAATTGTCATGTCTTCCTTGATTCTTTGAGGATTCTCTTTTGGAGCTAACAATGACTCTCTATTCTATCTTTGATTCCTTAATTGTTGCTTTCAAGAGCTGGAAAAAGTGATATTCTTGATTTCTTAATTTCTTAATAATCACTTTTCAAAGCTGAACGGTGTGATTCTTTTCTTTAAATCTTGGATCCTCGATGATTGCTTTCCAGAACTGAAGAGGGTGATATGTGCCGGGATTTCTTGTTTCCCTGATGATTCCTCTTTGGAGCTAAAAACGGTCATGTCTTCCTTGATTCCTGAAGGATCCTTTTTTGAAGCTAACTTTGATTCATCATTCCATCTTTGATTCTTTGATAATTGCTTCACACACCTAAACATGGTGATTACTTCTAAGATTTTATGATTCCTTGATGATTATCTTCCAGAGTTGACAATGGTGCTTGCTTTTTCGATTCCTTGATTTCATGATGATTTCTTGAAGTTCCCTCGTCCAATGTATAAATGGTTATTCCTTTCAATATTCAACGATTATACCATTGGCCTCACTTATTGCCATGTGGGAAGTTCGCGTCCTCGTACTCGAAGTTTAAACAAGTACTATTATTTTTTGGTGGAAAAGAAACTCTTGCGGTTTCCCTCGGTTCTCGTTAGACCATCTCTTAACGAGGTAAGACTTCCTTGACGGCAAAGAAAAGAAGGAGTTCTTAGGACGAAGATGCCATTTCCGGTGGATGTTAACTGATCTCATTGGAAGCACGAGACCGGGGAAATAGCGAAGCTTTGTCGATAAAAACAATCACGATTTCTTAATGATTATTCGCGAAATCCTGATTGCAACTGCCGTTACAATAGCTGCTCACCTAACGATTATTCGGATCGAGATTAAAAGGGGTAGAAACCCGAGGCTTTCGAGTATGGAACTTGGCACCTTTCCCGGAATAAAGACGGCAACAAAAATGAGAGAAAAGTTTATGGAGACTCGCATAAAAATTACAGAGGGCCTGTTATAACGAGACAATTTTAAGAATCTCGCGTGTGCATGGAGACCTCGACGCTGAATCAAACTGCATTCCATTTTCGTCGATTTCCTATATTTTTTATTTTACTTAAAAAACTTAGGGGGACTAAGGAAAAATGTCAAAAATTTATTCTAGGTTTAATGTTCATAATGAGACCGCGACTAAATACAACCCTTTTTTAGGGCTATTTTGAACATTAAAAATACGAAAACTCGAGATTGATTTCCGACAGTCGAAATTGGTTCATATCCGGTTTTGCGACGATATCTAGAAAATTGCTGGACATGTCAACTTGAAAATATCTACAAGAGCTAGAAAACACTTTGAAGCCTCAATTATACCTGGAGTCCGACTGAAAAAAATGCTTTTACAATTTTATAATAACAAATAACTCGAATTTTTCCAAATTCTTCGTAACCAGGACGCCATTTCGTTGATTGTGTTTCCACTTTCGATTTTTTAGGTATAATAAATACATAAATAAACCGGAAGTGACCTCATTATGTTCAGCATCGTTATAATTGGAAATAGATATTTACAAATTTACCCCTACAAATAAATGACGATCTATTTTCTTACTACGTCCCTAAAAATATCCTTAAATAGAAAAAAAAAAATTACTCGCGACCTCAATACGCTAGCCCGTTTATTAATTTTAAGCCCGAGTTTCCTCACCCGTAGGTCGATTTTGCTCAGTGGTCCGCGTGTATCGTTTTTCTCGTCAGTGCAAAAAAGCGCGAGACGTCCCGGGAGGAATTATTCTCGGAGGAGGTAAATTTATTGTGACAGGACGAGACGAGAGGACAAGAAAAAATCGACGACGAAGACGATAACCGCTATTTTATCTCCACATTGTATATATTTTTTTCCATTTGCCAGACCGTGTGGTTTTTTTAAATTTTTTTCAGCAAAATATACAAAATAGCATGGACCGACTTATTCAAGCCAATATAAATTCCTTCGCGCGGATATTTTAACTTCGCCTCAAATTGCGTTACGATCGAGGACTCATGAAAATGTTTGCCAAATTGAACTGCGAAAAAAAATGTTTCTTCAATCACATTGATATAAAAGGCCGCAGGAAATTTTACGTACTTTCTGATTCAGAAAGCTATTGCGATTAATAAATCAGTCGATTTAGTCGTGCGTAGAACGCAGGGGTCTTTAAGTTGTTTTACCATTTAATTTTGTTTGTTTTTCATTGTTAAAATTTTGCACAAGTGTTAGAATGGCGTAGGTTCAAACCGTAGGTAGGTACAAAATTTAACTAGGCAGGGTACGTTTTAATCCATTCATCATATAGGCAGGAACATAAATAAAGCATATGGATATAAAAATCCTACCAGATTATTTTAATCAACATTTTTGGATTTTTTTATTATTCACGCTATGACACTCATATGAGCTCCATATGAGCACAGCATAGTTACGTCACGCCATGCCATTAATATGAGCTCCGTATGAGCACGGCATAGTTACGTCACGCCATGCCGCTAATATAAGCTCCGTATGAGCACAGCATAGTTACGTCACGCCATGCCGCTAATATGAGCTCCGTATGAGCACAGCATAGTTACGTCACGCCATGCCGCTAATATGAGCTCCGTATGAGCACTACAATTTCTTCACGCCGTGACACCCATATGAGCACCATATGCACTCACTTATTGTTAGATATTCGTGAGCCGAATTTGCTAGTCTGATGAATTCACTGCATGCATATTCGCGTGAGAACAACTTTGCTTAATTTGGATGTATTATTGTGAATCATCATGTGATGCAAATATGACTTCAACGAGACCACTCATAAGGGATACACAGCTGTGAGACTATCTATGCCACAGTGATGATGTACATATGATGCCAATATGAGGTACATCCGCCTATCTGGGGCCGGATACTGAGAGCCGCCACCGGATAATGAACAAAATTATTTTTTGGATGGTCGGACGCCCTCAGGCGAATGAAAAAATTGTAGGGCTCGAACACAGGGCTTAGCTATTGTGGACAACTCGGAATCTCAGCCACCATAAATTCATCTCGAACTTTATTCGAAAAAGAAAGAGAGGAGGAGGAGGAGAGAGAGACAGAGAGAGAGGGAGAGAGAGAGAGAGAGAACGCTTATATATACCGATGGTGGCGGCGATTGGCACGGAGCAGAACGAGCGAAGAGACTCGCCAGATAGAGGGAAAGCCATGAGAGCCAACCCGCGAAATCGGACAATCTAGGGACGGAAATCGCCGATTACCGTCCGAGGATTTGCGGTTTCTCGTCTCGAGCAGAGAGAAAGGACTAGAGAGAGAGAGAGAGAGGCTGTTCGGCCCTTTTGTCCTACAGCGGCCGTCCGAGCTGCTCCAGGACAACCGCGACGACGATCTCCAACCAAATATATAAATCTACCGAATACTTTCTCTCAAATATCGACACTCCACTGGGAACCTCCCGCTAATGCGGCGCAAAAAAACTTATTCGCGTATGATCACTCCAAGGGATTTTTTCTCTTTTTTTTCCCGGACAAAGACGCTCAATCGAAAAAAAAACGAATATTTTCAAGAACGGTCACCGAACCCTCCACTGACCCTCATGATGTTCTCTTCGTGCGTGAAAAGTGTTTTCCACTCTTTTTTCTCGGACAAAGACGATAAATGTAGAAAAAAAATTGGACATTTTCCAAAAAGGTCACTGAACCCTACGCTAAGCGTTTTGGTTCTCTGCTGTTTGCACGAAAAGGAATTTTCACTAAACGATCAATCTGAAAAAAAAACAATTGATTATTTTCGTTAAAGGTGATCGAAGCCTGCACTGACCCTTTTGGTTGATGGTGGTTCCCACTGGAACGAGAGTTCCATTGAAAGCTGAAATCGTGAAAATAATTAGGCTCGGGGTCTAAAAAACAGGTCGAGGTTCAGTATTTTTTTAAATGAAAGTTTCAGGATGACGAGGTCGGGATTTTACCCAGAATCAATACATGACAACTAGGCTCGTCTAAAGTGAAAAATAAACAAATTTACTTTCAGTATAATAATAAAAGTTTCGTAAGACCGGACACTTGAAATTTCGAATATTACGATAATCGCAAGCTGTAGAGAAAAAGTTCGATTTTCAATCGCAAATGAATACAACAATTAATTAGGAACAACAAATTATTCTGTGATTTGACAAACCAAATGAGGGAAACCAAAGAACATATTCAGCTCAGAACATTTCACGAGAAATAATTGCAATTTATATTAGCGTTTTGTCTTTCCGAAAACAGAAAGCAATCAAATTGGCTCGAGTTTCCGGAACCCAGGCAACCAAGAGAGGAAAATCTTCGTGGCCATCGTTGTCTTCGGCCCGCTTCGGACTTTCGAATTAAACCTACGGATTCATTGGGCGCGTCCGCCCTTTACGGCTGGAGTACTATGTAAATGAGAATTATATTACGAAATTGCAATCGCAAAATATTTTTTATCGTCAGACTTTTAATTCGACTGGCGATAAAGGGACATTTCATCGCAATTTTTTTTATGACAAATTTTTCCTCGCCCAACTAAATTTTAAATCAATACATTTTTCAATTAACACAATTTTTTAAACAAAACACAATTTTGAAATTAATAAATTATTTGTGAAATTAATACATAAGAGTTTAATTAACTGATAGTTTTTTAAATTATGTGTATTCATTTTTTAATCAATCGGAAATTGACCCTGGACTGCACACTTCCGCCACGAACCTCTGACTGCACGGGGTCGATCGGACCCCAGACGTTTTTCAGAGCGTTGTATTTCGACAAATGTCCGTTTTTCTTGTAGAGACGTTTTTTGTAGTCAATGATCCTTATTTTATGGCCGAAAATGATTTTTTTTTTCGAAAAACGAAAATTAAGAGCCCGAAAATACGTCCTTGCACGAAGAAGAAAATGGGGCCAAAAACGCCCCAGTGTGCAGTCGAAGGGTTTAATATTATGCAGTGTAATTTCGCGTCGACGTTACTCCCTACGAAATTTGTAGCATTATTAATAACGGTAGCATGAAATACAGATAATGAAGACTACATGTGTCCTTTGATAATAACGAAGACGTCACGTGTCCTCTACATAATGAAAACGCGCCTTGAATCCGCTTATCGATTCGCGGGAAATTCCATGCCAAGCGTCATCGTGTTTAATCTATACTCCAGCGAAATTTATTCGATTTCTATATTCCGCATATTTCAACGCACAACAGCATACTCGTCGCGCTCATTTGTCGACGATGTTTTTTTTACAAAATCTCAGACTTCCTACCGATTTTATCCAGACAAAGATACTTTCGGGAAATTCTGCTCGTATGAAATATTGCAGACCGTTGATATCCCAAAATCCCTCAAACCTAGAGGAATTACGAAGAAAAAATTATACCTAGAGATATACACCTAGGAGTCGGCAAAAAGTCATTTTTGTGAAATTTTTTCAGGGAAAACAAGGAAACAAAAAATATGTTTAATTTTCTTTATTTAAAAATATCAAAAATATACAAGGATATTGTATGATCCTTGGAGGGTCGTAAAAAATCTGCGTACACGGTACCCACTGGCGTTTCTTCAAAAATCATCTGCAAAAAAAAAACGAAAAAAATTATTAAATTAGATACTATAATCTAGTACTTGTCATAGCCGATTTTGAAAATATCGATTTATGACAAAATGGCGGACGTTTGAACATAAATAGTGATTTTTGGGCAAAAAATTAGTTATTATTTTCGCCTATAAAACAAAAACTAAGTAACGGAAAAAAAATCCTATGACAAGTACTAGATAATGGTGTATAGAATAACCACAAAAAACGTCAAGGCAATCGGTTCATTGGTTTTCGAGAAATTTTGGGTACCGATTTGAAAAACGTGATTTTGAGAAAAACGCGTTTGAAAATTTGGGAATTATTTTATCATTATAAAATTAATATTTCATTTTATTTTATCATTATAAAATAACATAATAATATCATATAACATTAAAATATTATTGTGAAATAAAACTAATATTTTATTTAATTTTATCATAAAATTAATATTTTATTTTATTATTCATTTTCTAATTTTATCATTTTTTCTACTTAGGTTACTCGCGTCCTCGACGGAACGCGACACAATACGTAATCTTCGTACGCGCCCCCTCTCCGTTCTCGCTATATCTATGCTCATTTCGCTCTTTACGAAAAAAAAAGTATTTTCTCATCTCACATATGGCGCTTCAAATGGACCTGCCAACGTTATCAGTGCAGCGCGTTTTACGTCTCAAGATCTGCAGCGACTTATTTCTCGCGAGAATGGAAACTCGACGCAAGCGCGAAGATTTAACGTCCTCCAGAAGTGCAAGGAAGCCTGTAAAGGGGTTGTGTAAAAGAAGATTGCGAAGGGCGCGGGGAGTCGAAAGTCAACTCATCCGAATCTCGTGCAGCTATTATTCCCATGCAGCGATGAGAGCACATCGAGCGTAAGAACGAAGGACCCAAACAAGCCCGGACAGGCCCAAACAGACTCAATAAACCCAAAAAAAGTGTGAATGTGAAGCACCGAGGAAGCAGAAACCTTAAACCTTAAAAGAAATTTAAAGCCACATTCTAGTGTACACGGAAAAAAAGAAACAGCGAAAATCACAGTATAAACGGCATAAAAAACAGGGTGCCATATTTCATTTTACAGTAAAACAGAGTAATGTAAATCCCGTTCTATAAAAATGACGAATTTTCCTGTACACACTGACATTTTTACAGTTACACTGGCTTATTTACAGTTCGGTATTGTGAATAAATCAGTGATTTCAGTAAAAATATTCAACGGTAAAATTTAAATGAGGTCACTGATTTTTATACTGTACGTAAAGTGCAAGGGTTACAGTGTACACTGTATTGAGTACAGATTGATTCATTAAATTTCACAGTGTGGCACGGTAGTTTTACTCTTCTTTCGACACTTCGTGACGTAATCTGTGCACTCTGAGATTTTTACAGTTACACTGGTTTATTTGCAGGTTAATATTGTGAATACATGAGTGATTTCAGTAAAAATATTCAACTGCAAAATTTAAATGCGATCACTGATTTTTATACTGTACGCAAATGAGGCACGAGGCCAGGACACAAAGGATTGCCAGTTAGTAGTGCGTGGTCGATAGGATGCGAACGTAGAAATTTGTGCGACATATTTCAAGAAATTATAAAAAAGAGAGAATTATTTTCGAAAATATTATCTACACATTTTTTCAAACTTCTTTTATGGTTAAACTTTTTTTTGTGTCTACATAAACTCTGTCGATATAACGGGCGCATTCATTGTACACAATACAGATTAACCAACTGTCAAATTACAAGTTTCGTTAAATTTATATTACAGTGTTGAACTGTCAAAATTTACTTTTGACTACGCTGTATTTTTTAAGTTGGCCGGAAACATAACTCAGACAATTTTCAACCGATTCACTTAAAATGTTGAATATATCTTGAAAAATCCATTGTCTATGGAAGTGCGTAGGATTTTATTTTTTATATTGCATAGTTCCTTTGTTATTAACGATTTTTTAGGCAAGTTTTTGGAAAGTGAAAAATTTGCCTAAAAAATCGTTAATAACAAATGAACTATGCAATATTAAGAAAGCCTACGTACTTCCATAGACGATATATTTTTCAAATATATCATACTTTTAAATATTCATATTTTTCATGACAATGGTAGTTAGAAAAATGTCCTAAAAAATTGTCGGTTTACGCTGTTGATGAAATCTCGGAGATCATCCGAAACAAAAAATCGAACGGTTTTTGATTAAATATGTTAATGCCTATAGCGTATACCATTCGATTTTTTATATATGCAAAAATAACAAAATGGCGGACATTTTTCGAAAAAACAAAAAAAACGTGTTTTTTCACCGTTTTAGGCAAAAAAAAAGTAAATATCAAAATTTATAAAAATCCTTGCTATGCGCTATAGCTATAGTTGTAAAGAATATGTGGTTAAAATTTTACAAGGATCGGTTCAGTAGTTCCGAAGTTTTTATCAACAAGCCGTCAAAAAACATTGTTTCGAGAAAAACGCGTTTAAAGTTTGTTTGGGTTACATAAATACAACAAATTTTTTTTGTGTAACAACTTTATAATATAAATATAAAGTATTTATATTTATATTTATATTTATATATATTATATTATAATCAAATTAAATTATTATATTATTATAATAAATAATAATATATTATAATATATATTATATTATATTTATATTTATATATATAAAATATAAATAATATATACTTATATTATATAAATATAATATAAGTAACAACTTTATAATATAACAATATCTATAATATGAACTTATCAAAAAAATTCATGAAAATAGCTTTTTTAACGTCTAAAGTGAGAAGACCCCTTAATAATCGTTGCCCGACTTGACGAAACACCTGAAACTTTTGACATTGCTTATTTTTACATATGTTCTTCTCGCTCTCTTCCTGCGAATGCGAGACTTTCGTCGAGTAGGTGTCAGAAGTCTTCGCCGAGAACGTCATAGCAACGTCAAATCGTGCACACGTAACAGGGCCAGGCGTTTCAATCGCTGGGAGAGAAAGGATGGGCAAAGACATTGAGTCCTGGTTGGGGCTGGATTGAAACAAAGGCGAGACAAGCTGTGCCGAGGCCCGATTATATATTCGCGCCCTCCGATGAAGATATAATCGTGATCGCGTGCGAATCGTTATTAGATCGGGAAGTACCGTACTGTATGTGAATCCAGTCAACTCGTATTCCCCATCGGCGTAACGAACATTTTTCGACCAATCTCTTTTTCGTTGCCCCCCGCTTGCTTCCTTTCGAAATTACTCTAGTAATGTTGCTTCTGACGTTGCAAACTTTCAGCCCGTCTGCTGCATGAAAATCGGCGACGGGCGATCAACCCTGCACTCACAGCTGTCGGCAGCTCCATCGGCTTTGATAGAGTTCTCACGTCACTTTGATGCCTCGCGCGATCGACGATTGAACATTCGTGCGGGAAGAGGAATACAGGAAAAAATGTCTTACAGGAATAATTCTATAAGGAACTTGAACTATAAATTAATCCGATGGATTTAAATCAAAAGCTGCTCTGCTCGGTATTATTTAACACCAAACAAAAAATCAATCAGATGAATTTAATTCAGACTCGATATTTTTAAACTCGATATTTTTGTGCTCGTTATTTTTGAAATCCTTACAGGCACTAACTATTGCCACCTTGAATATCTCTGTAATTATCGACGTCACAAAAAAATGTTTGAAACAAAAGTTGTACCGTACGAAAGGGGTCATCAAATGCGACCATTTTTTTTTATCTCAGCGGAGGCGCTGTCGCACAGTAAAGGTCACCTCCACTTTTGTAAATGGGACGGTACATTTTTTTTTCAACTATCTTGTAGAGCATCGAAAACTGCATAAAAAACATTTAGGGGTCAAAGTCGTTCAAGGTCATTTAAGATCAAAAAGTGACATGAACTTTATTTTTATGTGAAATTACCTTTATTCACAGTAGATGTTCAAAGTGATTGCCATTGGAATCAATGCAGTATTGCAATCTCCTCATCACGAATTCCTTATCACTTCGGCACTTATCGCCGAAGTCTTGCCATTGTCTTGTATGTAAACAACGACACCAAACCTACAATGTACACGGAACATTGTACAATGTTTCGCCCAAACAAACCCAAGATAACGATAGTAAGAATGGTGAGACTAGTATTAATGTCGGAAAAATGCAGTGAGAGCCAGAGACTTATACGCTGAAACATGTCCTGAACGTTCTCATACTACACGCCGTACATTTCAAATTTTGTACACTAAACTGAGGACAACTGGATCCTTAACCCGTCGGGAAAATAACCGACAAAAGCGAGTTACTAGCGAAGAAACGGAAATTGGTGTTCTTGCCGGCGTTCATCGAGACCCTTGTGCGAGATCTCGTCAAATTGCGAGGGAATTTAGCGTAAGCCAAAGAAGTATTCTACGTGTTCTACACCGTCATAAATATCATCCTTACCACATCAGTCTCCACCAGGAATTAACTGGTACGGATTTCATGAATCGCACTGAATTCTGCCGATGGTCTCAACGCCAGATTCAGAGAGATGACTCATTTATTAATCGGATTTTATCTACTGATGAGGCAACATTTACGAATCATGGAAATATTGACTTGCATAACATGCATTTGTGGTCAACTAAAAATCCACATTGGCTGCGGCAAGTTGCACACCAAAGACAGTGGTCGGTTAATGTATGGTGTGGGATTATTGGGGATAGAATCATAGGCCCTTATTTCATCGAAGGGAATCTTAATGGTAGGAAGTACACCACATTCCTTCAAGATACGGTAGGTCCGTTATTGGAAGAAATACCTTTCGAAACAAGAAACAGAATGTGGTATCAACACGATGGGTGCCCGGCACATTTTTCGCTGATAGCTAGAAACGAATTGCAAAAGAGATTTCTAAATCGTTGGATTGGACGCGGAGGAGCTGTATCGTGGCCAGCTTGCTCGCCAGACTTGACGCCTCTGGACTTTTTTTTGTGGGGATACTTGAAAGATCTTGTTTACAAAGAACGTCCAACTACGCCGGATGATATGCGTGAGAGAATTCTTCGAGCCTGTGATTCGATAAGTGCCGAAGTGATAAGAAATTCTACACAATTCGTGATGAGGAGATTGCGATACTGCATTGATTCCAATGGCCATCACTTTGAACATCTACCGTGAATAAAAGTAATTTGACATAAAAATAAAGTTCGTGTCACTTTTTGATCTCAAATGACCTTGAACGACTTTGACCCCTAAAAGTTTTTTATGCAGTTTTCGATGCTCTACAAGATAGTTGAAAAAAAATGTACCATCCCATTTAAAAAAGTGGAGGTGACCTTTACGGTGCGACAGCGCCTCCACTGAGATAAAAAAAAATAGTCGCATTTGATTACCCCTTTCGTACGGTACAACTTTTGTTTCAAACATTTTTTTGTGACGTCGATAATTACAGAGATATTCAAGGTCGTAACAGTTAGTGCCTCACCCTGTATACTGGATCGCCTGGAATTTTTAAAGAATTTTCCGGTGAGATTTTTTTAAAACATTTTTTCCTCAAAACTTTTATAAGATAGCTCATCGAAAAGTATGGTGTTTAAGACAAAATATCGGGAGGAAAAACTTTTTGGTTTGACGATTTTAAATTCGCTTGAACTTGTTCAGAATTTTTTCTAATTATTTCGAAATTTTTTCGGCCGTATCTGTCAGAATCGTCCAACAAATTGATTGGTGTATCTTGAAAACTATTGAGTTAGAGACAAAATATCAAGAGGGGAAAATGTTGCAGTGTTTCGTTTTAAATACGTTGAAATTTCTTCAGTTTTTTTTTTCAAAAAATGTTTACAATGTTCCAAAAGCAGCTGAACGACATGAAAATTTAAAAAAATCTGAAAAACGTCAACGTATTCAAAATGAAACACTGCAACATTTTTCCCACTTGATATTTTGTCTCTAACTCAATAGTTTTCGCCATGCGCCAATCAGTTATTTGTCCAAGATTCTCCAAGATTCGGCCAAAAACCAATTGTGAAAAAGATTCTGAAAAAATTCAAGCGAATTTGAAATCGAAAATTAAAAAAGTTTGCCTTCTGATATTTTGTTATAAATGCCATACTTTTCGAGTTAAGCCATCCTACTCATCAGAGTTTCGAGCGAAAATAGTGAAAAAAAATCTCAAAGGAAAATTGTGAAAAAATTCCAGGCGATCCAGTATAAAGTTACCCAACTTTTTACATTTTTTACATTTTCTCTTAAACCCTATAGTTCTTGAGTTGCCACCCATTTCAAGTTTATCATGGATAAAAATGACAAAAAATGTTTCCATAAGTTTTGTGCCCAATTCTCGACGGTCGAAAAAGAGCCGAAAAACCGTCGCGTACAAAAGTGCAAACCGGGTCGAAAAAAATCATAAAAAATATTTCGAAAAAACAAAACGAAGCTGAATTTCTTTCCTTCAAAACGTCGTGCGTTAAATTTGGTTATTTTCTTTTTTAACGAAGCTGTCTAACTTTTAAGGGGCCAGTTCACTTTGGAGCCACGAAAAAAGGCTATTTTCGCGATTTTTTTTGAGGATTTTATAAAAGATATGAATATAAAAGTTGTTGGGCTTCATAAATAAAGTCTTGAAATACATTTAAAAAAAATTCATTTTAATTTATTTTTGAGTACAAAAACTATAGTTTAACGTAACGCCTCTATCACAACTCGGCAACGGCTTGTCTGAAACAAAAAAATCAAAGTCCATTAGATTCAGTATGACACCAGCTACAAAATGACCCTAGGATATAAAGTTTTATCAAAAAATAAAAAAAATGGCAGATGGAAAACGAAAAAAGTATTTTAAAAAAAGCGTTTTTTTCGCAAAAAAGAGTAAAAATCAAAATTTTTAAAACCATCGACGGTCATCTTGTTGCGAATCATGTTTACAATATGTGGTTCAAATTTCAAAAGAATCGGTTTATTAGTGTCAGAGATAAGATGAAGCTAGATTTTGAAAACGTTGTTTCGAGAAAAACGCGTTTGAAGTTTATACTATGAAAAACTCTTACCTAAACTCAATCGGCAATTCCTGCACTGTACAAAATCCCTTCTGATTGCTCATCATCGTCAATTTCTTCAAGTCTTGCTTACTTTTGATTTTTTGAAATTTTCAAAGTGGACTGGCCCCTCAATGCGGCCAGAAATATCGACTGGTGTATCCGAACGGTAGTGTACATGTAAAGCGATTTTTAAAAATGCAGTTCAGAAAAAAATCCATGTAACACCCAAAAGTAGTAATAAAACATACCCTAAGTCTAAAAAGTGGTGAAGATATATTTCCTTAAAAAAAATATCAAAGTCAATCGCGCCATCAATCATAAAACGTGTCAGAACATACAGAGAACACGCTGTTGGAATCGATCCGAAGGAAGAAAGCACTGTTTATTTGACTCCTATGTTTACTTCTCAAATTTCCAACGAAAACGTGGCAGTTGTGACTTTTCTCGCTCGCGAGCGGAGGGTCGAACGTTCTTCCTCGTGACGGGACATCGAACTTGTGCGCGCCCCGCGCCCGGCGTCGTTTTTTTTTTCTTTCTTTGTCACGGTGGGTCACGAATACACGACCTGCGTTTTCGTGCGTGTTGTGTGCAGTAGCGAATGGCGACCGCGCATAGTTCGCGCCGAGGAGCTCGTGGGTCGAGTCACCGACTCGGCACATCGCTCGCGCTCATCGTGCGAGTCGCGGTTCGGAAGTAGGGGCGAGCGACCGGGGCGGGGAGGCGCGTACTGCGTGCGGCCGTCACTCGTGGAAGTTGCTCAGTCCTCCAACGTACGCGAGAGTGAGAGGGCGCTCGTTCTCTCGCTCCTTTACGCTCGTGTTCCTCGTACTTGTCCTTCAATATTATATATAATTACACACGCGCTCTCCTCCATATATACACACATTAAAAAAGAATATAAACAGATAACGAGTAAAACTGCCGTAAAAAAAATGCTGTAAAAAACGCCGCGACTGGATAAATTCTTAAGAGGGATTTCAACGCGAATATCCGCGCAAAGTGTGTGCAAAAGTGTTTGCGTGCGACGAAAACGTGAAATTATCGAGTTTTTACGATCGATCGTCCATAGGCCTTGCGCCGAGTGATTCTTCCCGCTGTAAGCGACCTCCAGTGAAAGGCGTTAAACCGTGAAAGGAAAACAACTATGTACGGCGGACCCGTTACGTTCAGTTGAGCAAGGAAAAAACATCTCGGAGGAGCTCGCGTAGATCGTTCGCCCGATAGCTCGACGAGAATCGCCAAATATTCGAAGTCCGGCATTATCGTAACAAGAGCGTCTTTCTTGGAAACAAAAGAAACGCTCGTGGGGAGATAAACTCGACAATGATCGATATGTCCTGTCGAAATCGTGCTGTGTAAAAACAACGCACGATACCAATCGAAATAGTATCTGCTAAACTTCACGAGTACGTGGCTTTGGAATGATCGGAGCCAAAATAAGTCCATAAGTTTTTACATACTCATGTACATATGTATATACCTAAAAAAAAGCAAATACGTGTGTATTTATAAATATATAAATGTACATACATATCTTCGCGTGAACGATAAACGAAAGGGTGCACAAAAGTGAGGAAACGGCGAACGTAAAAGAGGCGAGAAAGTATCCAGTTACGAAGACGTATAGACACGTTGCTAACAGGCAGCGATCTTTGCACCGAACTATTACGAGAAAGAAGCGCAGGGCGAAAAGCGAGAGAGAGAAAACAGGACAAAGAGAGGCGCAGGCATTTACAGACTGCTGTCGTTCGTTGGCTTTGGCGCTTTCAAAGACCCGTGAATAAACGCAAAGGAACTTGGCGAGAACCTCAAAAGCGAGAGAGCAAGAGAGAGAGAGAGAGAGAGAGAGAGAGAGAGACGGCGAGTGCCCGAGCGGGCATCTCAAACTGTCAGGCCCGACGGCCCGGTATAATAAATTATCGCGTTTGTGAACGAAAAGGGCCTTAAAAGTCTCACACACGTGTAGAATTGCGTATGTACGTATACAGACTTGCTCATGTAAATGAACTCACGTACACGCGGAAAAAAAACAACACGCGAGTGGGCATAAAGAGGTGCAGAGGTGTCCACGTGCATTTGTGTGTGCGCGGGCTCGTTACTAGTGTGTGAAATTGCCAGCTTCCACCTCAATCCTCCCTACACACCTCGGTGTGTCCAACTTGTGCTGTGATAAAGCCTGTGATATTGTGAATACCCCTGTGGACAGCACCCTCTTTTCGGGAACTGCCACCTTTAGGTTCTCGCCTAGCCTCCTTCAGTTTTCTGAAAACATATCGCAGGTACGATATTTTGGTACATTGTTTCCACTTTCGGCGTCCCAACTCCCCAAGAAGATCCTTGGTAGACTTAGCGCTGTCCCTTTTCCAAGCTCGATAAAGTCTACCTTGGACAGTCGCGAAATTGCTAATTCCCGTCGATTCGAGAGTTTTATCACCTAGGGGATCACCCGAGGAGGGGGCGGGGGTATTGTTACGTTTGCCTCATCGGTTAATCCCACACGAAACCCCGTGGAAACTGCGATTGTAGGTAATCCCAGAAAAAACAGGTAGCAGCCGATATTGGTTGGAAGGTCCATAGAAACCAAAAAAATAGAAACCCTCTTAGATGATTGTCTCCGTTCACGTGAATTTTTTATACCCGAACACTAATATTGTACAATATATAGAATCCAATAATGTAGAACAAGACTATAGCTGTGTTGAATGATACCGATGGAAGATTCTTGTTTTAGGGATGTACCAGGTCTCGAATGGTAAAAAGGGACCTCTTATCGGTATGTTACCAACCGATCAATATCGTCGATCCATCATAGAGTCGCTGATACATCTTGTGCCAATAGCGTTCGATTGTACCAAATATAGTTGGCGATATGACAGGATAATTTGAAAGCAAACTGGTATGTGTTTCGATAAAACATTAACTACTTGTTTTTTATTCTTAGGATTGTACCTTCAGGGGCTTAAATTCGTCGAGGCCCTTGCTTAGTGCAGTTTGACCAAACATTGCCTTTCGAAGTTAACCCTAGGACCCTACACATGGGTACCGCAAACCCCAAATTATTAGTGAGAAACGCTAAAATCATTTTTCTTGCTTCGTTCAATCGCATTTTTCACGGTGATACATTTTTATTAGGTTTTTCTCGCAAAGCGTCGTCGTCAATTCTCGACGTTCGATTGAAAAAAAATCTCTCTACGACAAACAGTTTGTTAGCAGCGTTGGTTTGAAGTGCTGGGGTGTGCATAACCCCAGTGTAGGTTATTTGTTTCGCACAGATAGTGTAGGGTACTAGGGTTAATGTAGTCAGAGTTGATTATAATTATCGATGACGAAAAAAGTAGGACACCGGAGACACTGATGTCAGTCAGAATGGACCTGCATAATTTATCCGGGTTTTACAGCAATTCTCCATTACGCTTTTGACTTGCGGTCGTACGTCACGTGTCATTCTTTTGCTTATATTTAGACTCCTACCCACTGGATCAGATTCGAAGTGGATCGCTGACGTTGACAGGGTAGGATCTTTAACCTAGTTCATAAACGAGCGACAAGTGGCAAAAGAAGAAAATGGAATGTATAGACTCACATTTCTAGGATTTGACTTGCTTGGTTGAACAACCACTTCTCGTCACCAAAAACAACAGCTATTTGCCCAAAAACGGTGCTCAATGTTTTCTTTGTTCTCCAAGTTCTAATATCCGGTTTTTCGTTCCGTCGTCCATTTCTGAACCTGCCATCGATTTGCAATTTGTGCGAGGTCACCTTATATTTGATCGCTGAAATTTTCGTTGAAAAAAATATCAACGTCAGATGTTATTTCAAGATTGACAACTCTCACAAAGTGAACTTTACTATACGAACTCGTCTCCAGACAAAAAAGGTCTCTTTTTTGGAATCTTAGTGGTGAACGTATTTTCGTATATCTTATCGAGGAAAAAGGGAGCGGCAGGTCAGAGATTATATTCCCAAGGGTCATTCCGTGATAACCCCGTACAGGGCATTGCTTTTCGAAATATCGTCAATCGGAGTGCGTCCAGGCTTGCTCTTTTTGCGTCCAAACGGTAATAACTTTCGGCTTCTTTTCTTGCAATGGTGAATTGATGTGAATGCACGACTGACAGAATCTTGAATAATAGAAACTTCACATCTTCGGATAGCAATGGATCCAAAATATGAATTTTTCTCGCAACGATGGCAGAGAGCACGAAAGTCATCTTTAATAAGACAGACATTTTTATGACGTGAGCAATTTCTATCGCGAACAGTCATGAAATTGCCGGAGCTGGAAGGAGCGAGGCACAGCGAGGGGAGGAAAGGTACAGACGGAGACAAGAGGCACGTCTCGTAAATTTCGCGATATGCGAGAACGCGTGATCCCAGTCAGAAGAGGTTACCGTTAAACGGATTACTCGTAAACTCCCGACGACTGTGCTCTCTCTCATATTTCTGTACACGTATGAATTCAACCTTTTGCGAAGAAGCCTCTCATGAAGCGCAGCGAATGTTGTGCTTCGTGAGCCTTTCCGAAAAAAGCATGGTTCTCCTTAACGATGCTTCTGTACCATCCTCTTGCCCCACAAATTTGCATCTCTGTACTGACGTTGACGGGAGCCGGGCAGCCTAGTCGCTTGCAATATGCAGCTCACCCGACCGTGGATGCTCCCCGATGGAACGAACTTTTACACATTGAAAAAGTTTCCTGACAGGTCTCCCTGGTATAAAAACTAGATGGGAACCAAAAAATGGCGGAATGACAGGCACTGGGGCTAGAAGACACAGACAAAGATTTAGGGGTGGAAGGAGAACGACAGAGATTTAAATCGCTGGACCGTCTACGCCAGGCGTTACGGCGAGCTGTTTCTTGTATATAGGCACATTATCCTGGTCTGTTTATCTATATATATATATTTTTTTATGTGTATTATATACACATAGTAGCTTGTACCCACGTGCAACTGGCAATATGCATTATGCAAGGCCAGCGTCGCAATAGCTGCAATCGTGGAGGAGGTTGAAAGAGTGCGCCATTGTCAGGGGCTAGCGAAATAATACCATGCGCTACACACTAGTGTGATGTACTTTAATTTCATGGTGCTCGATCACACTACTTATAAAAATGGCAAATCCTTGAGAACGAATAGAGACAAGCCATTTTACCTGTATCTTCTTAACGTTGTCAGGATTTAAACATTTCACAATGCATCTCGAAGTGCTAACCCCGTTTTAGCTGCCATCGTTTCTTCGAGATATTTTTTTTTGCTGCTGGTAAAAACTTCATCCGATTGTTTTGGTATTTTATGTGCGCGAAGACATCCATGGGGCAGATAATAAGCCGGCGCAACGTGTAGTTGAGAGTTCTGTCATTCTCTTGGTTTGTTGATAGCGGTATAACACTTTGTGTACGACAGAATGTCAGCGCAGATGGTGTTGCCGAGGAAAACACGTCTCGTTACACGCGTTGTACCTTCTCTTGTTGGACATACCTCTAGTCGAGTTCTCTCACACGGTATTAGCTGCATACATGCGTTCTCCGCACACACGCACGCCTTTACATGTGGATGTGTAAGCAGAATGCAGCTATATATAGGGAGAGTTTGAAAGTGGATCTGGGATACAAAGTTTCTGGTCTAGTTCTCGTGGACATAGTATATAGACAGAAAAGAATGGGCGGTTTAGGTTCTCGGGAGTATTCATAAATTACTAAAAAAATACTAATGATGCTGGAAACCTTAAGATGTTTTATCTCCTTGAAACAAAAGAGCACCTTGCGTCGTCCGAGAAATTGGACCTAGGCTTAAAAATCGTTCAATTACGGTCCTAAATAGTTTTTCAGCAATAGTTTTGCTCTCGCTGTTGTTCGCAAATCTCGCGTATTCATCTTGAATATCGTCTTAACACAGATGTATATGTATACGTATAAAAAGTACCTCTGGGTATGAAGCGGGGTCAAACTTTTCCAATCATACCTCCGGAAAGCAGTGAGCAAAGAGAGCCAAAGAATAAGACGCGGCCCCGGTCCCCACATTTTTTGCTTTTCGCCAAAGCTTCGTTTTCAAGTTCTCTCTCTCTCTCTCTCTCTTCCTATCTCACTGTATTTCGAGCCTTTTCTTTCGTATCCTCGGCTCTGTCGACCCCCCTTGTCCTGGATACTCGTAGCTGAGAACTCGACGACGAGGGACGTACGACCCCGCACCGCGTAATAAAAGTTCCCAAAAGAAGTGTTGTTCTACTTAGCGAACTTTTGGACGTTTTCCGGTGCACCTTCGCCCGACTCAACCCGCTTTTCGTCGCGGTGTACTCATGATGTTTCCACTGAGCCTACTGGACGATTCAGTTCTCACCTCTGGCAGGCTTCACGCTCTCTCCGAAAATACCGATGAAACGAAAACTTGTAGTATCCGGAGAGGGTGGGAGAGTTCTAGCTGTGTATTCACGCATTACGTGTCTGTCTGTCTGTGTGTGTGTGTGTGTGTGTGTGTGTGTGTGTGTGTGTGTGTGTGTGTGTGTGTGCAAATTGAATGATTCTACAACCACCGGTGTTTGTGGGATATTATGCGCTTTGCACTGGATTTGAACCTATATTCATTGTTAGCGAAACTCCATGTCCCCGATGGCACACATGTTCGAGCATCCTGTCTAATTTAGCGATCTCCATATTCCCCTGTAAATCTGGATCGTTCGGCACTGGCGAAATCCTATAACAAGCGTTCTCATCTAGAACGTATGTACCAGGGTGTTATTTGAATGAACACCCCGTTACATGACAATTTACATGTTTTTTAAAATATGCTCTATACGAGAACCACGAGTGGCAGCGTATCTGAGAACGGTTCATCTCACTGTGCAAATCGATCAGTTGCTGGAGAGTCTGACAACCTTAGGCACAGACAAATCTTGAAAAGCCAATGCCAAGGGGAGACTACGGTACGAGTCCGAAAGAATATTTTGCGGCTTCGTTCTTGCCCCTCTTTTGCTCTCTGTTGGTCTAAGAAAAAGGAAAAGCTTTATGGTGAGTTGAAGTTTTCTCGGCTTGCAGAACATTTCGATAAGTTGAGAGACTTCGCACAGTGCAAGCTTTAACGTTGTCGCGGCTTCAAAAAAGGCGAGAGAGAAAATACTCTACCTCGAGGAGAAGAAAAACTTCAAACGCCTTCAACTGTTTTTCTATTTACCTGCACAACCTTTGACTTGAACCGTTGGTTGCTTTTTTTCAAGCCACGAGAAACCTACATATTCCCGATCGCGCGCTCTTCTAGAATTTTGTGTACCCCCATATGGAGGCAGGTTCAAAATAGTAAACTACTCTTCTATATATTACCAAACGAACTAATGATCCAGAGCTTTAGCGATCATCATGACAAGTATTCACTTTGGTCTCAGGGTTCCCAAGCCATGGTCCTTGTGTTTCTCATTTCATCCTATTCTCTTAAGCCTTTCGCGCAGTCACTCTTCCCTGGCTGGAAATTGGAATTCCATGCACAAAAAAAGTCCCGTTCCGGTGCACGGCTAGGCGGTTACTGATTCGTGTATTGGCTGCGGCGAGAGCCGCTTAATTCGCGAGATAACAGAATCCGTATTCACACGCTGAGCGGGCATTCGTTTTGCTCGATTGCCAAACAGGCCTCCATGCGTGTGCTCGTATCTACCAATGCCCACGCAAATCGTCAATGGAAAACGATGTATACGCAGGACCGAATGTACGCTCTATCAATTGTATTGGGAATGCTAGCATAAATAACCAGCGGTTCTATCTACTTTAGTGTAGACGAGAGTTTTGCAGATACGGACAGTCGAACGAAAAAACGGGTGAGTGGCGGCACTCACGATAAAGATGTGAAAACATCAGTGTTTGCATGATGCCACCGAAAATACATACGCATGTATACATTTTCGGTGACGTACACTGCCGCTCAAAAGTTTGGATACACCAGTCGATATTTCTTGCCGCACTAAAAGTTACAGAGCTTCGTCAAAAAGAAAGATAACTAAATTTACCAAACGGCGTTTTGAAGGGAAGAAATTCAGCTTCGTTTTCTTTTTTGAAATATTTTTGAAATATTTTGAAATATTTTGTCGACCCGGTACGCACTTTTGTACGTGACTGTTTTTCGGCATTTTTCCGGCCATCGAGAATTGGGCTTATGGAAAAGGACTTAAGGAAAAAAAATGTGTCATGTTAATCCATGATAAACGAACGGGGTTGCAGGACCTCCATTTTCGTTTTTTTTAAGTTTCGTACGATGTTTTTTCGCAAAATTATTTCATTTTTGGCTAAAAAAGACAGATGTTGGAAAATGCAACGTAACTCAAGAACTATAGGGTTTAAGGGGAAATATGAAAGATATAAAAAGTTGCGTGAGTTTATTCTGGCTAGCCTGGCATTTTTTCAAAATTTTCCTCCAAAACTTTTTTAAAACTCTTTTCGCTCGAAATTCTGATGAGTAAGATGGTTTAACTCGAAAAGTATGGCGTTTGTAACAAAATATTAGGAGGAGAAACTTTTTTAATTTTCGATTATAAATTCGCTTAAATTTTTTCTGAATTTTTTTTGGCTGAATCTTGGAGAATCGCCCGAACTATTGATTGGCGTATCTCGAAAACTATTGAGTTAGAGACGAAATATCAAGAAGAAAAAATGTTGCAGTGTTTCGTTTTGAATACGTTGACATTTTTTCAGATTTTTTTTCAATTATATTTTACAATGTTTCAAAAGCACCTAGACGACCTGAAAAAAAACACTGTAAACAAATTTGAAACGTTTAAGCGGCAGTGTATATATAAATGATTTCAGAAGACTCATTCCCTGTATGTGTGAGAGGATTAGGTATGAAATGAAGGTGTACACACAAGTAGTTTTCGAGCTCGATCATTTCATTTTCCCAGTCTCCGCAGCTCATACATTTTCTTGCTACATTTGATCCGATTTTTGACGTTCTCGATATCGTCGTTGTTTAATAACCACCGCCGTTCGACGTTTTTCTTGTACCTAAGGCTGAGAATTTGTATTTGCCTGAAAATTGTGATTGAGACTCACTGCAGACCTATTTTTTAAATTCTGCATTATCGCCTCATAATTACTGTTGAGTGAAAGGTTTGCAGCGTGAACGTCCATCGCAGTTAATACAAAACCTCAGTATGAGACCTGCGAATACGAGAATAACCAATGTTTCACTTTCTCATTTTCGAATAATTTGAATCATTGTATGTAATGATAATGATTGTAATTTCCGTTCACTCATTTTAACCCTTCGACTGTACATTGGGTCGTTTCGACCCCATTTTCTTCTTCCTGCAAGGACGTCTTATTCAACGCATCTCCCCCTTTGAACGAATGTTTGGGCCCTTGATTTGTGTTTGTCTTAAAAAAAAAAAAAATTTGCCCATACCATAAGGATCATAGACTTCAAAAAATGTCTCTACGACAAAAAAAATGCATATTTACCGAAATACAACGATCTGAAAAACGTCTAGGATCTGATCGACCCCACATGCAGCTAGTTCTGTCACTACCGTTTAGTAACGGGACAGCTCAAGCATAACGCGAGTTGCCAACTCACTCCCATGTAAAAAAAAATTCCCAGGCCCGCGTTAACATGAAACCCGCGTTAACATGAAACCCGCGTTAACATGAAGCCCGCGTTTACACATGAAACATTTTACAAAAGCTTTCTTCGATTTTCGAACGAGCGGACCAGCTCCAAAGCCATACGAATTCTCGATCGAAAATGTTTCATTTCTATTTTTCACTTTATTCGCGAGCATGTTTTTCTATTTGGCTTCTCGATACGTGAAGGCAAGCATTTTGTGGGCCTGTGATGGATCATTTTCGGAGTTCCGACTGTGGGACTCGCAAGCTGTGGTCATCAATTGTGCGACCGATAGTGACAAAGAGCAACGCCAGTCTTCCGGCCATTCGAATAATCCATGTCGTTGAGCAAACAGATGATTGGCTGATTAGCGTCATCAGCGAGTTTTCTGAAACTCGTTTTCCAGCTCCCTGCGCACATTTGGATCGACCCTGCCTCATTCTCGTAGGTGTATCTCATGGTCGCAGCTGAACCACAGCCTGAACGCCCACGAACTCCTCTTGCCTAATACGAATAATATTACCGTAATATTCGCCGACCGTTCGTTTTATTATTTGCATCACGCAAATGCAAGAGCCACTGGAACGCGCAATGTGGATGATTAACTCTCAATCAACTATCCGTCGCGAATGAGATTATCCGTTTTTCTATTTGTTCAATCGCGACGTCAATGATCTACGAAATTTAGAAATATCGGATAATTGGAGATCGACATAATTCGACAAGAGGACCAGGGCCAATTTTATTTTTCTCTCAATTCACTCAAGAAGAAAAGGCGTGAAAAAGCAACAAAAACCAAGAAACACCGTCAGAAAAAAGCTAGCAAAACTAAAAATATGAAAAAAAGATACACGTGATTGAAAAAAGTGATGGAGGCGAGAGTTAAAGGCAGCAGTTTCAAGTGTAGCACCAGGGAGAATTTCACGAGCATGTATATGGACGATGAAACGTGGGTCAGTGTTGAGGTGTCAGAGTTACCTATGCTTAAGACCAGTAGCTAGGAGAGAGGATGCCATTCATACCAAAGGCGTCCCAACTGCATGTATATTCATAGGGGGGTGTGTCCCTACGGAGAGAGTAAAAGTCCGCAGGCGAGTATGCCTGTGGAACTTCCTTGCGTCCGTACGTTATATCTATGCTACTCTCTCCTTCATTCCTGCTCCGTCTTCACCAGCATCCAAAGGATCATTATTCTTTCTCCGCCAGTTGTGCGTCCCTAGGGCCTTGTGCTCTTGCTTCTTTTTTTCCGTCGAACTTCTTCGTTCGTCCGGTTTCTATGGTGTACCCAAAACAAGCGCCCGGAAGTGCGGAAGGGAATGACCGGTGCAAAAAGTAGGAAGAGGAGATTAAATGACCGTTGTCGTCCATGCAGGCTAATGGGTCCCATTAGGGTGAGCTCACGATGGGGCATAAAGTTGCCCAATTGCCCGTTTACGTCCCGACTATCAAAGCCACCGGTCATCAGATAGTTCTTCGGTACCTGAAATATCGATTGTCATGATTGTGGGGACATATCGTATGCAAGGTCAGAGTGAAATGGAATGAGGAGACGCTTTTCCGTTTGGATTTTAGTGCAACAGCGCGTAGATACGTTGATTGAAAGGAAAATTATGGAAGCCATGATACTGTGTGGATAACCATCTTATGGAGAAAGGCAGAGGGAGTGAGAGATAAGTGAGCGCGGGTGTTCAAACCCAGTTTTAAATAGTACGCGTACTATTCCAGTCTCGTACGCAAACCGTTCGAGCGAAAGCAAAAGAGGGAAAAAGCCATTGGGTTCGTGCGCTGAATACTGGTTAACGCGCTCACGTCAGCAAAAGCAGTTACCCCAAACGCGCGTGGGCATTGCTCATGAAAACTATGTGAAACGAGAGGTCGTATATATTCGTCAGGTTTTGCGGGCCTTTTATTTCTCCCCGAGCCTCGGTCGCCCCATTCACTCTCTGCACACCGTCCCTTTCTCATAATCGTTCTTCCCAATGGATCGTTTTTAGCTATTAAACTTTCCGAAGACCATTCGATTCGTCACTATTATAGAATGTTACCAAACATGATACCCGAAATTTTTGTGCTCTTCGAGTTTGCGCCCATTTTCTTTGGACAAAAAAAAACAACTGGAATTTTTTCCATCTTTATTCTGTGGCCATTTTTTGCCATTGACATTTTGTCTTCAACCGGCAGTCTTTAGCATATTTCACATTGCCTTTTCCGAGTACAGTAATACTCCGACTTACGTAAATTCGGAGTTATGCAATTTTCGAATTGCTCCTTCGCCCACCCAACAGCCGGGCGGCACGCGACGCATCATTATTTCGAGCTAGCGTAGAATTGTCCGGACGTGTTTTGTGCGCGCGGGACTCGGGTCGGTTACGAACAACATTTCACATATTTTACCCCATTTAGTAACTTGCATTTGAATTTATGTGACTTAAAACTGTATATGTATTCATCATTATGTCGACGCAACGAAATCAATCTGATTCTTTACATTATTATTAAGGATTTTGAGAGGAAGATGGAAAGTTGTGAAATAGCCCAGAAATTCAGTCTTGCCTGCACTACTGTCCCAGCGATTATTAACAATAAAGACAAAATTCTCGATGTTCTAAAGAATGCCCAGTCATTAAATTGGAGTTTAATTCAGAAACGTTTCAATTGCTGAGATGGAGGATTTGCTGAAAGCGTGGCGTGAAAATCAGGTAAATATGAAGAATTGTCCCGTGGATCAGAATACCATATGTAATAAAGCTAGAAGAAGCTAGAGACGATGGAAAAAATGAGAATTTTGTAGCCAGCAATGATTGGTTCTGTCGTTTAAAAAAAACGTTGCGATTGGCACAAAAACTGCAGAGTGGAGAGACAGCAAGTTCTAATAAGGAAGCTGCCTCTTCTTTTCCCGATAAATGAAAGTGCTTAATAGAGAAAGGTGGTTATTGCGCGCGTACCATGTTTAACGTGGACGAGACAGGACTCTTCTGGAACAAAAAAATCCTAAACGAACACTTATCGCACGTGAGAAAAAGACTTTCCCTGGATATAAGGCTGCAAAAACCGTTTAACCATTACGCTCGTTGCAAACGTTGCTGGTGATTGCATATCAAAACCTCTTTCAGGATATCTTTCTGAAAACCCTAGAGCTTTGAAAAATAAATCTAAATCGGGCCTACCAATGATTTGGAAGTCAACTCTAAAGCTTAGGTAAGTGCTTCTTTGTTTGAAGATCGGTTTGGTAACAATTTCATTCTGGAAACTGAGCGCTACTGGAGATCTCAAAATCTTCCATTCAAAGTGATGCTGATCCTTGACAATGCACCAGGGCAACCGCCAGCTACCCTTATAGACTTGGGCCCTCCTGTTAAAGTGATTTTCTTGCCACCAAATACGACCAGTTTACTCCAACCGATGGATCAAGGTGTGATTAAAACTTTTAAGGCTGTCAGGATCATAGGAAAATCCTGGACCAAAGTTTCCGACAAACGTTAAAGGGTATTTGGGAAAAGTTTTGCTCGATCTTTTCTGTTGATACCCCCAACACTCCGCCTAAAAGTGATCAGAAAATATCGTCATTTTAGGCAGGCAAATAAATATGGAAGTCGACAGGGAAGACGTTGCGAGCTCTTGGAATCGCACGATGAGGAACTTACACTGGACGATCTTATTGAAATGCAACACCAAAATGTAGTTGAAAAAGAAGATTCAGAGCTGACGCCGCGGGAAAAACTGGTAATTATTTACTTTAGTCACTTTTCCGAAATATGAGCGTAAAATTTTTTTTTTGCTATTTTTTCATTGATTGGGTTATAAATGATGATATTCAGTCGGGGGGAGCTGAATTCCACCTTCCCATAAAAAGTTATGGGGTTTTGAAGTTCGTGGAAATATGTGATAAAATGCGGCGTGAATTTTCTGCAAAATGACTTGAAAATGTTTTCCAGCTATTTTTTTGTTAATTGGGTTGTAAATGATGATGTTTCGTCGGAGGAAGCTGAAATTCACTGTTTTCACGCCATAAAAGTAATAATAAAATGGGAATAGCGATTTGTCTACATTCCGCACATTCGATTTTCGTATATTTCGTATGTACCTTATACATTATACATGTATACAATACAAGAAAATAAAAACATATATTTCTCGTGTACTTGTAAACACAAGAATACGAATGTAAACACATGAATAGCACATTTCTTCAGTGCGAAAAAGTCTTGCTCAGGGTGTAATATGGGAACCATCGAGGTGTGTCGATTTTTCGAAGATCGAGATCGGAGTGTCGAATTTTTACAACGTCATGGTGTAATGTTGGTCAGTGTAAATTGTGCATCGTGTGGGCAACCAGCGACATTATCTAAAGATGGACAATTTTGGCGATGCCAAAAGAAGACGGTAGTGCGGCGTGGAAAAAATTCACATGTTTCCGCGAACTTAAAAACCCCATAACGTTTTATGGGAAGGTGGAATTCAACTTGCCCCGACTGAATATCATCATTTATAATCCAATCAATAAGAAAATGACAAAAAAATTATAATTTAGCTTCATATTTCAGAAAAGTGACTAAAGTAAATAATTACCTTTTCGACTTACGTTTTGCTGCCCGATCTTACCTATTACGTAGGTCCGGAGTATCACTGTATCGCCAAGGATTGTAATTCTCCGGAGAAACTTCTTCAAACCACTTTGCAACAAACACGTGAAAGTACAAATATTTGCCTGTTTTTCGCCCTAGAAGAGGATGGCAAAGACACTCCCTTTCACATTCGCGAAGCTCCGTCTGTAAAGACAATAAAATTGATCCGATTAGTCGGCCCAAGAGAGGAGACTTTGTAAACGGTATGGAAGTGAATAAAGACGCAATGTGCATACTGATGCTCGTGCAGCTTTTATCGCATCTACTCTGCACGGATACAAGGCATGATTCTCTTCGTTCCTATCAATACAATTTGCCTTTGACAGTAAAAACAATATGGAGGCATACTAGGCATCGGTTTTCCAGCGTACCAAAGCCATATTTTCCAAGTGCATGAACTATAGTGAACCTGAACCACTAATAGTCACCCACATCGTCGATATCCGATTATTCTCGGCTTTTTCTCGATGGTTCCTTTTTATTAATAATTGCATGTTTATAAGCGCAATGCCACATTCCACCAAATCATTTATTACTTCATACAAATGTCCGCAAAAAAGCAGCCGCAATTTTAATCATCTTCCAAAACATCACAACGACTGGAACAATCACCAACCAAGGGAAATATAACTGTTTCGTGGCGTCCCTTTGAATGTTACGAGACCAAACTTGCGCAGAACAAATTTGTTTCCGTGAATTCAAGTTCGCTGTCACCCATACGTATTATAGGAGCAGACTTACCGGATGGGTGCGACCCTTGATTGTCAGGCGATTCGTGGATATGCAAACTTTGTTGAAAGTTCTCGCGTAGTCAAGTTTGGCTAGCGGTGGTAGTCAAGATCCGGAGACTGAGAAGTGTTAGAGTGCTTTCGAGAGAAACTCTCATATTTCGCGACATTCCCTCGAGAGAAGGCGGGGGACAAAGCGACCTTCCAAAACCGGAGCCCACATCCCCGAGTTCCAGGTGTACTTTGTCCAACGGTTTTCCGCGCTCTGGTACGCCTAATGTATATGCTAGTTGAACTATGTTTGTACCTATACGTAGATCTCTCAACCTAACGTGTTTCCCAAAGCTTAGTTCCTAGAGTTTGTCCACTGGCGTGACTCTTCGTTATTCTGATTCTTTTTCTTACCTATCTAGGCAGCCTCACGCGGTTGAAAACAGTCTGGCCCTATACCTCAAATTGACTACCCATCACTGGTGAGGTGAACCAAAGATTAGTTCTTGAGCCATTAGCATCCCCGCGATTTATCAATATAGACAAACCATTGAAATAGCAAAGTTGAATCATCTTTGCTGATGACCCCAGGTACATATCCACTCTTTTTCTCTCTGTCCCCTTTGCCCACACCCTCCTGCCCCTTCCTCATCCTCGCCTCCGTCCGTAAACCTACTTCATCTCTCGAAGTGGATATACTCGTGAGTAACGAGGAACGTAGTGATGAACGCCCGTGGGGCACACGCCGAGACCCTTCGCGAACGAACGAGATGCATACGAAGTAGGGACGAACTCGGTACGGTCGAATGCCGAGCACAACGCGCACACCGCGGGGGTCGTCCTCGGCACGCAATCCCATGAAACATTTATTAGTGGGTTGCGTTCTCGTCGTCTCCTTCATCCTCGACAAGGGTCAAACGACCCGATCGACGAACAATATGTTTTTCGATGTCCGTACTTGAACCCTTTCCAATACAGGTCCTTCGTATTTAAGGCTAAAGCAAATCGAGTCCTGCAATACTCATCGATTTATCATATTCCGATCACCCTGTTCGTCCATACGTGACTGAGTTATAATCTACAGCTGATTGGTCGCAATGCTTCCAAGGATTACCAGAACGATCCAGTCTGCTTTGATACATTGACGCGTAATGTAGCAAGAGAAAGGGTTCCCTACAACTTGGAAGTTGATGAAAGACCATTCTTAGTATTGACGATAAAAGCCCCTAATAATGTATCTGCCTTCTCCTTTCGTTGTGACAGAATGATTTGGATTCATCAATACGCTTTCAAAAGAAACTCAATATTCCGCCACGAGAACCGATACACTTCGGCACTACCCACGGGGCTCTATGCCAAAGTTAGCCCAGTCGACTAACCTACTTTTGCAACGGTGCGCCGCACGCTAACGCGTAGCAGTGTAACTCAGTCAGGCTCTACGCGGTCTCGTCCAGATAAAGAGCACAACGGATACACCACGAGGGAACGGCATTTGGCATTTTCGGTTTTTAGTCTTTTTCCATGTGGGCTTTCGATCAAGCGACCAAACACAACCATCGAACATCCTTGACCAATTGACTCGCCACGTAGGAGAGAGGCACCATATATCGCATATTTTTGTTTGAAATTGAAAAAGAAAAGTAAACCATTGATAAGACCTTCAAATTGTTCGATTTTATTACGTACATGTCATATACAATAAGATGCTCATCATTATTGTACACATTACATTTGAATATTTTTTTAGTTATATTATGTTTCACAATAAAGACAGAAATCATGGTTTTCAAAAAGGTTGCCTATAATCGGGTATCAGAGAGAAGGGTTCAAACTGCATTTTTCATATATCCTATATTAAGGGACTACTTTTATATAAAATAAAACAAAACATTTATTGTTTGAACTTTGTAATTATTATCAAACAATCAATCTTTATGCGCTAATCTTCGATTAGGTAGGAACACTTTATCACAAACGGATATCTAATATTATCCTCGCTTAAGTATCCCATATTAAGATTTGTCGTGGCCGAATATGAACCGTAATATGTTTGTACATATTGCTATTTTTGCGAACATGACATATTTATTAAGTAAAATAAATGGCATAATTCATCAAAAATAACAAAAACACAAATTATTTGGACTTACCTCAATGATAACAACACTTTTTTAACATAAAAAAAAAAATTTTCACGCCCGCGAAAAGTAACATCAACTCACTGTTATGCCATTTTTGTTGAACCAACCAAACATTTTGCAGTGGCGACAACTTACGACTAGTTATTAGTCTATAAAATCAAAAACAGATGTCGCTATAGGAAAACTTGAGATAGTCCACTATCCGATATTAAACAAGTATCCGATATATGGTGCTTCTCCCCTATTGCGGATAGTCTGTCCCATATTACGTATGAGTGGAACATTAGCTAGCTTTGTCCATGTACATCGTGCATGTATATATTCGTGTATACAGATATACATATGATAAGATCACAGCGAAACATCATACGCGTTTATAACTCGTCCACGTGATCCGGGCGAGCATTATCTCTCGCAAATACGAGGAAGCGACATTAATCTCTGACCCCGGGGTTACAGAGCGCTCAGCCTCTCGTCGAGCGTGCACCAGTTGCGTTCCTCTTGATTTGGACGAGATCTCCATACACCCTCTGTACAAGTGGATCAACACCAGTACATCACATTTTGTGCACAGCCACATCACCGCATGCATGTGCTTATACATTGTGTATAGATGATTAAAAACTTGTACTGAATCGTCCTTATGCGCGAGGACTGGCAAGGTTCTTATGCGGGCCATCAGCCCGACAGATGTTACAATGTGGCATTCATGGTGGTTTCGCGCACGGCCGTACGGACATGTTATAGCCCATGTTGATGACTACAGCTTCGATGCATAGCCTTGGCACGGTAGCTTGAAAAACAACATCATTTCATCATCCCAAATGCTACTTGTAGCTGTAGATAGGAAGTGTAAAATATGGTGTTTGTTTCATCATGTCCCTCGTTATTTTTCGCTCTTTTATTCCCTCCCGCGCATATGTGGGTTCCCCATCGTTCCGAGATCCGCGTTTTCGAGCATTGATTAGCCGGCCATTACCAGAAAGCTTGGCGATCTTTGCATTGGGAATGTACGAATATTGCAGCAGCCACAACATTTGGCTATCTTGGTTGGGCGAGCTCTCGGGATATTACACCTGCACATTTCCGTGCATACATCTAGTCGCCGTATTATTCATCGCCATTATCGAGAAGCACCTGTGCCCCGAAGCCAGGTCATCATAGGGGCATGTGGATGACGATGAGAGGGCCGGAGATTAGGAGATGGGTTGTGAGAGGATTCATGGATAAAACACACATTGCATCCGCGTTATCGTCCTTGCGGAAATCGGAGTTTATCAAACCACCCAAACCAAGAAAACAGCGCAGCCCGTTTCAGCAATTCGTTTTCGTAGAGTAATGGCCTACTTGGCACAGAGCCGCACTCTTTTGGCTATAATTTTGATTTACCAGTTACGATAGATTATAATAGCGCTCGCGACCCTAAGCCGCTTCGTCGTACCTCGTGCCGAACCTCTTCCAAGAGCCTCGTCCAATCTTTCTCTCTTTCTCCTCGTATATTTTGCTACACCCGGCTTTCTCTATTCCTCTCCCTTTCATTTGTCGTCTGTTCCTCTTGGTACTTGCATCTTTAGTATGAAGCGGAGACGTTGCAAGAGTTAACAATAACATCTACGGGGGAATAAGCGGTGGAAGGCCGAAAGTGTATACCTCCCAATTGAAAGTAAGCGAGCGATTGAATTCGCTGCAGCGAATTATGATACCATATCTCGTAGAGCAACGCTTTTGTATTGCACAAAGAGAAGGCCTTCGTTGGTGTGAAACACCATTTCTCCATGACCATCTTGAATCCTAATCCTTCATTCAAACATTTTTACGGATACCCTGACTACGCATTTGCGCCACGTTGGTATTGAGATTTTGAGTAAAGATACGGGAGTATGCCGCCAACAGGTTGACCATGACCCTAGAAATTGAGTTCTGACGAAACGATCAATCCCTCATAGAACCAACTACCACTTCCGTTTCAGAAGTGATACATCCAGCATCAGCGAATTGTTTCACAAATCGGGACCGCATTTACGAGAAGTTTCTTTTGCTCTGTCTCTCGGTGAGTCGCGGATGGAGATTGATGAAGATGTTTCCGAGGGGAGGAACGACAAGCACTAAACCGGAAAAGTAGAATGGGAAGTGCATTCGACCACCCCAATGAGGCACGTTCTCGCTTCTGTCGTTGGGACAGCTCTTTCCCGAGATGTTCGTGCCGAGAATTGAGAGAAGAAAATACGTGGGAGTCCAGGACTAACGGGTCCGACGGTCATGTCGTCCGTGGGTCCTTTATCTACCCCTAACCCTCTCACTTGCTCTCTTTCCTACCTGCATCCTCGCTCACCTGCTATCCAATGATTGAAAAAACCCAAACAAACAAATTCGCGCAGTTTGGCAAGCGATTTTCGGGTATTGGATACTTGTCGTTGAAGCCCAAAACTGCCATAGAACAGGCCTTCGCACAAATTCATTACGATGGAACTGTCGCCACATGTCTTCACCTCAACGCCTGAGCAATTTATCCGTTTCACTGATAATACGCCCGATACAAGTATTGTTTCCAAACATGTTGCGACTTTTAACAAAGCACAAACTGGTTCTTGACGTGAAAGAAACCCTTGTCAATAAGGTCGAATCGAATACATTTTCGCTTTGGCAACTAGGCGTGGGTAGGTTAAACACGCTCTCTGTATTCAAGGATCATAGGATTTGCGTACGAAGCTTGAAGAGCACTTTGCTCTCGTTGAGCTGGAGCGACTCGAGTAATTGGAGAATTGAATGCTGCACTGCGAGCACCCTGGTGGAGAGGCGGAAAGAGAGAAGGCGAGAGAGGCAAAATTAACCACGCGCGTTCACCGCTATTCGTCCTGAACGCTTCTCGATTGAGACGAAGAGTCGATGGGAAGAATACAGAGCTGATCACACACCATGCCGAGAGCAATCCTGGCCTTTCTATTGACCTGGGCACGTTAGTTCGTAGCCAAATGGGATCTCCCTCAAGCTGTATTCGGGAGGCACATGAGCCGTGCTCCCCTCTGTCCTCTTTGCCCATAGACACTACCGTGTCGAACAGTGAGCGAACTCTTTTGCACCCCATCCCTCCTCGTTCTCGCGCATTCAAGCTAAACCTCTTTTTTAATCCATTTTCTATTCATGATCAATTTTGTGGTGACAAAAGCTCAACGTGACTATGAGAATTGTTCTCTTTCTTTATCCGCGATTGGCACTTGATGACCGGTTGAAGATTCATTTGGTCATGGGGACAAGGAAGGTTTTAAAAAAACGCGTTCCACCCGCATCGCCAACGAAATCCAGTGGCTGGTAGCATCGACATTCGAAAAAAAATGTAGCAATGCTTTGATGACAATCCACATTAGCTGCGGAACGTACATTCAATGAAACGAATACGAATAGTGCTTTACTTACCTACATCAGATGCCAATTGTAGTCGAGTGGAAACATCCTAAAAAACGCCTTGTTGTCCAGATTAGTTGTCTTCTTCTTGCTTCCGATCATCGTACAATTCGAATGGATCATTTTTCGAAGCTTTTTGTTCCTGGCGGTTTTTAAACAATAGTTGTATCTTTGGATTCGCAAGTGCGTGAGTCATCTGTGAGCACGCGAATGTGCTTATTTAGTCCCCTGTGGGCTTGTGATAAAACAGACCGCGAGTTTGCTCGTTCACCAGTGCCTCCATGAACCAAGATTCCGTTTCCCCATGAGAGGAGCTACTAGACTTCCGGTCTGCCGGCTCTCCTCCCCTTCTCGACTTTGGGGCTTGGTCCCTGACGTCTTTATCGTTGAATGACATCGATTCGCGCTTCTGTCGGAAACCACGTACGAGCTGGAAACACGGAGAGAGCCACTCTTCCGTTGGTCTTCTCGTCTTATTGTGGCACCGCCTTGACAAGCTATCCAAGCATGTGGCAAATAATGCCTCGGTGAGCTCATTGCCCTTGAGAAAAGTGCCTTGGGGTTTTTTTATGGTATCCAACGAGGAATATAACCGCGTACACTCAATTCTCAGTGCTCACGAGGGTGACGTAGGCGTCCAAAGGTTTCGCGACACTCATCGCGCATACCTGCTCACTGGTCCAGGTAGATCGGTATTCCGTGAACTTTTGGCAATGGCTACCTTGGCATGTCGAGCATATGAACTCTCCAATACTGCACGACGAGACAAATGATGTTCTTTTCGCTCGAGTTCGCTGCATCAATTTTCGGCTTTAGAAAAATCTCCTTCGTGCTGTCACGAACCAACAGCTTAATGACCCAATGTGACAGGAATAAAAAAGGGCATGTGTACAAACCAAAACAGATTTATAGTACACTTGTACAACACGATGAGAATAGCTATGTCTGGCGAGGAACAGCATCGATCCTAATAACTCGCCTTCGAGACAGATGCCCAGGAACCGTTGCGGTCAGCGAGTACTCCTACGGTACACTAGCTCGGTTATCGGAAATTCGATTTTTGCCAAGGAGCGATTGAAAATAGGGGAGAGCGAATATTCCGGGTGGCTATCTCTGTACTCTATTCGCAACCTCCACATGCATAAATACTATCGTATGGCGGAAAAACCGATCGGGATGATTGAAAACCCTGCTCGGACTTCTCTCGTAGATAGCACACGATACGTACAATCGCAGAAAGTGCTCGCAAATCTTTTCAACTATCATTTTATCACAGAATTCCTGCATTCGCATCTTCCCTCTTTGCGGATGAGATTGATACCATAAAAAATCTTCCATATATGGATATAGTTCTTTTTTTCGCAATGAAACTTGGCCATACATTTCGATATATAACAGTGTACATGCGGAGTGATGGTTCGTATCTCGCGCTGCGGCGATGTGAATTGGCCACCGAGATCGTGCGATTTGACGCCATTGAATTTCTTTCTTTGGGGTGGTCTAAAAGAAAAAGTGTATGCCAATGATCACATACCATTCCGGAGCTCCAGGAAGCAATTCGTCTCCGAAATGCCAAAGTGTTATTGAAAATGTCGGCAAAAGAGTGAACACTTGCAAACAGGGACGACGGCCATTTATCGGATATTGTGTTCCACACATAACCTGCATGTTTGGACCTAATATGAAAATAAAAATATTCTTATTTTTCACAGAAATAATACGTTTGATTAATAAATTTGAAATGTCAGCTCACTTTGAGACACCCCATATATACACTACCTGCGAAACGTTTCCGGATTTTTTTTTAAGTTCCGGAACGATTTTTTATGCCATTTCGCTGATAGTTGACATAAATTAATTTAATAAACGGCTTGTTGAGGATTTCACATTTATTCTGTTTTTTTAAAAGAATTTAGTTACAATTTCTCTACGACTAGTACCTTTTTTCTAATACGACCATTTTTCGCCTTTTTTATTCCTTTTCTGGTAGACGCCGTTTACAGACAACATTTTTTTAATTCATTTCTTCCACCGGAATCATAAAGGGGGAAGCTCAAACTTCAATTTTTTTTCCCAAAGCTTTGTACGATGTTTTTCTAAAAGATATTTGGTAAATATTCGGAAGTGGGGCTCCTGCTAGAATCAGGCTAATTTTTGTATAAATGGTTAACAAACATCATCCTTATTATTATTGTAACGGCGCATGATGTTTCCGCTACAATAATGTTATGAATATTTATATTCCACGTAACCACACAATTCCACGCACCCATCCGAGGTGCCCCCCGCCCACCCCAGTGTATGATTTTATGATCGTAGCCCAAATGTAGCCCAAAATTAGTCCATCCAAGCAGGGATCCACGTCAAAATTTTTAAATAATTTTTTTGAAGAAAAAAATGTTGTGCGCCTTCATAATATTACTTCGTATCATCTGCTATGATAATTAAAAGAAATAAGACAAAAAATTAGCCTGATTCTAGCAAAAGCCCCACTTCCGCATATTTACCGAAAACCTCAAGATAGTAAAAAGTTGAATCGGTTTTCGTTGAGTTCGCGAGAATTTTATCAGATTTTTTTCGTAATTTTTTTTCACCTTTTTTCGGTAAAAAATAAGATTTTATTATCGTAACTCGAGCACTAAGGGGTTTGTGGTAAAATTTCAAGAGAGGAAAAAATTGTATTTTTCTATTTTCAACGCAATAGAATTATCGCACTTTTTTCGACATTTTTTTCCCCGTTAAAATTGTATAGTTTTCTAGTCACGTCAATCCATTGATTTCATCCGATTCTATTGCGTTGAAAATAGAAAAATGCAATTTTTCCCTGTCTTAAGGAGGTACACCAGCTTCATACAATGTTGCCATGCTAAACCATGGTAAAATTTCAAAATGGTGATAGATCAATAAAATTTGGTGAATATATTCTTTAGTATTATATATGTCAATACAATTTTTTTCAGATTTTTTCATTGTGCCGTTATCGAGTAATTGAACATTGAAGTTCACGTGTATAAGCATAGCGTTTTTATAGATATAGGTATATATTCCGGGTATAAGAATAAACGCTTGTGAATTATTTGTAAGAAAACGGCACAACCAAAAAATCTGAAGAAATTTGTATCTACATGAATAATACTAAAGAATATATTCACCAAATTTTATTGATCTATCACCATTTTGCTGAAGCTAGTGTACCTCCTTAAAAGTTTACCACAAACCCCTTAGTTCTCGAGTTACGGTAATTAAATCATCTGCTGTTTTACCGAGAAGAGGTGAAAAAAAAATCGTAAAAAAATCTGAAAAAATTCTCGCGAACTCAACGAAAATCGATTCAACTTTTTACTATCTTGAGGTTTTCCTTGAATCCTTGTCGTTTTCGTGTTACTTTATTTTTCAAATTCTCTTTTTTTTTAAATCAAAATATCTTTAGAAACAAAAATTGTACGAAGCTTTAAAAAAAAAACAAAATTGACGCTTGAGCGTTCCCCCTTTATTATTCCGGTCAAAAAAATGCATTGAAAAAACTTTGTAAGCGGGGTCTACCAGAAAAGGATAAAAAGGCGAAATAATTGTTGTTTTCGAAAAAGGATACTAGTCGTAAAAAAATAGCAACAAAATCAAAAAAACGGCATGAAGGTGAACCCTCCCCGTCAAAATGCGGTTTATCAAATTAATTTATGTCAACTGTCGGCGAAATGGCATAAAAAATCGTTCTGGAACTTTTTTGAATTTTTGTCCGGAAACTTTTCGCCAGTAGTGTACATACTTGAGTTCATTTCTTTTAATTCTTTTGGAATATTTCTTTCTATCTCTCTCCTTCTCTCTCTGATCGGCTCTTTCGTTCTCCGTCTTCGTTACTCGTTCGATTTCCACACATCTCCTTTCTTCATACTCAAACGATCTTCCTCTATACCGATTTCTTGCACGTTCTTTTACCATCGCCTCTCGGTTCGACCGTTCTCTTCCCTTTTGATTTCGACGTTTGTTGGCCCGCAGAGCGCGAAACCGTCCCGCTGAGCCCGGAGGCCTTTACCGTGACTTGTTTATGCACCGGTCCTCTCGTAAACTTTTGCATGACACACTCGCCCTCTCTCTCTCCCTCTCCCGCTCTCTCTCACGTCTCCCGGCTCATACGCTACCGATTTCAGCCAAGACGATCGGCAATGTTGCCCGTTAGTCAGTTGGGTGACCGCGCACCGACGCTCCGAAAATGTCTACCCAGTATTTCCACTTTTCGGTCAAACGCGAGCACTTCTCGTCTATGGTGATAGTCAAAAACGAGTTGCCAGTGTACGGGTCAAGAGAGAACGAGGAAAACGGAACGACGGGCTGGGGAAAGTGAATGCCTTTTATCGTCGGTGCTCATCCTCGCCGTTTGTGGCACCCCAGACAGACCTCGCCGCGTGCATTTTATCGCCCAGCTCGCTGCAGGCGTTACACCTGCGGCAGAGGAGCAGAGGAGAGGGAGAGAGAGAGAGAGAGAGAGAGAGAGAGAGAGTTCGATCCATCCTGCAAAGCCTTAAAATTATCCACGAGCGAACTCCGTGTCTCGGATATTTAATGCTTGAGTATAAAAATTTCGGAGGTGCTTCACTCTTCTCTTTCTTTAGTTCTTGAATCCTCATCGCAATCACTACGATTTATTTATCCGCGTCACATAACCTCTCGTAACTTCTGGTAATGTTCAGCTCCCTCCATCTTATCGTGTGTATGTATATATATGACGTGGATGAACTTCCACTGAATATTAAACAATGGAAGGAAATGATCGAACCATAATATTCCCTTTCTCTATTTCTCATTCTCTCTCCCCCCCCCTCTCTCTCTTTCTCTTTCTCTCTCTCTCCTTTCTTCATCCTCCCCACTATGAAAATACTGATTTTACGAGCCACGTCATAAACCCCGTGCTTGAGTGCGGCAACGCCGATGTTCATTAACCAACTAACGGCATATTGTTTTTTACGTTCGGCATAAAAACAAGATATTTATTGCTATCGATACCCGTGTCAAAATTCGTTTCTCCTTTTCGAGCGCGTTAGAACTGCTTTTTTGCAATTTTAATTAAATAAAATTCTCTGAATTCCTCAGTAGTTATAGCAAAAAATAGTTACTGTTTTGAGAACGACCAAATAGTGAACGATCAATTTTTCGAGGTATAACATATATTTGGCTATGTTTGTCAGCCGTTCTTTTTTACTTGTAAAATATTTTGCCGATTAAAGTTAGTTGACTTTATTTGCTGATAGAAAAATCAAAGACCCCGATATAAAAGTTTCGTCTCGACAAATTAAGACAATAAGGACAAACAGTTACGCCAAGTGGTGAAACATTAGTTCAGTGTACGTATACCTTGGGACTTCGGGAT
The DNA here is from genome assembly GCA_963210295.1 of Ophion ellenae. Classification (NCBI taxonomy): domain Eukaryota; kingdom Metazoa; phylum Arthropoda; class Insecta; order Hymenoptera; family Ichneumonidae; genus Ophion; species Ophion ellenae. The sequence continues at coordinate 827,482 of OY723385.1, read as the reverse complement.
GTGGCGAAACGAAGAATTGATCTCAGAGTCTTTACGTGAACAGTCGGACAGATGGAATTGAAATGTCTCGACGTATCGATCGGCAAAGGAGACGTTCGTCACTCGGCGCTTTTTATCTAGACGAAGAATCGTGAACCAATATATATATATATATTGCCCATCATTCTTACGTCAAATATACGTCCCTGCATACATATTTATTGCCTGCATGTAAGGGGCTACATATGTAACAGGCTGCAAAGGATTTGATTCTACATGTACGAATGTACCTTTCGTGGTAATAAAATATTCCCGCGACGAAGCCTTCGAAATTCGACGGCTCCTTTCTTACCCACAAAGCTGAGAATATATATATATATACACATATATATATATTGCAATCTATTTTTTTTCTCTGTCACGAGCTTCGGAAAGTTCACTCGTGCAACGCGCTGTGAATAAAATGAATACCGTCGCACGAGATTCTTGTCGGGAAATCATTTTCCCGGTTCATGGGACTAATACCAGCGACCAATTGAATCGCGCTTTGGATTCAAAATTTTTGGAGTAGAAATTCCCTGATGAAGAGTAAGATGTAGGTTCCGAAATAGTCCGCTACAGCTGACAATCATGAACCAATTGAATAATATCGATAATGACTATGCAGATAACAGTAATATGATGAAATAGAAAATCATCGATAAAACAGCTTGCAAAAGAGCTAAAAAGACTGGCTCAAGTAAATAAGGAAACCGATAACAGTTGTCGAAGAAGCCACAAGAAAAGACACCCCCACGAAAAAGGCACAGCCCATATGTTCAAATTAGCATAGCAGAATAACAGAAAAGAGTGTAACAAAGTTCACTAAAGGAAAGTCTCATTCGAATATTCGTCTTTTCTCTAGAAAAAAACCCCAGAATAAATATTCCAGAAACTGGCAACTGACAGTAGAACAATATTGCAGAAGAAAAATTTTAGTATCAGAATTAGTGATAGACGTGCGATGGTTATAAAAATGTGGAACGGTTGATCAATGCATCAGAATAAAATGCAATCGAACGCTATTGTCTCGTTTGTAGCCTCATTGATAAGTGGAATTTCATATAATTTATTATTAGCCCGAAAGTAAAAAGAATAGTCGCCCATCGGTAGTTTGGAATTATCTAAAAACCAGCAGTTAAAAGTGTCTCCAACGAAAATCATATACAGATAAACTAGCTATCGTGGCACCAACACGAACGTTTATCTTTCGCCTAACAGCAACGTTGTCCAATCACACGCGCGGCCATCACACAATGCCGTGTTGAATTCCGACACCCGTAAGGCAGTCCGGTTTTCTGCACGATTAAAAAAACTGAAGCTCGCGGCGTGATTGTCCCACGTACGATTAGTTATCTGTAATACCGCTGGAAGTTGGTCGATTTTTTTTTCGAGCACTCGTGGAACTTCCGGTAGCTGGTAGAGTCTCGCGTAAGACAACAGGTGGTTGACGAGCAAGTAGCGCGCGACACTATTCTCTCGGCCTCTCGGTCACACTGAGGCCGTATACAATTCCATCGCCATGTGCGATTTTACTTCATCGAGAATGCTATCGCGCGTTAGTTTCCTGATAGGGCTCACTTCCTGCCGAAGAAACTTCCCCGCTCAAACTTCCGTGACGATCCGTTGCACATCGGCGAGCCGTCTGTGACTTGTAAACTTGGTGAGGGTCTGATATGTGGCAACTAGCAGGAAGCCATCAACAGCCTCCGTCACCCCCATAGGGATCCAATTGATTGGAACTTGACGGTTCTCAGCCGTGCCGTAATCTTTGCCTTCATGACCCCTTCAGGAATAAAAAAGACCAATTATGAACAGCTCCCCAATTGAATCCAACTGGCCAGCTTTTGCGGCCTGTCACCGCTCTATTTTTTTTATCTACCACGTCGATTTTTGGTGGTCTGTCCGGCTCAGAGGCTTCAATACGAGCGGGACATTGGAGATCCCGGACAACCGGTGGTGGCTGCCCAGATACCTTGACGAGATGAGGCTTATGCAGAGGCTCGCGATCAGCGGACTGCTATCAGTCATGCTGATCGTCCTGCTCACTGGTACCTTCATGACAAGGCGGGATCTAGCGAGCGTTGTCGTTGATCGTGGTACCGGCTCCGAAGAACCCTCGGAGCAATCAAATCCCGCCTGGGTACAGGAAAACGCGGTGCCATCCAATCAGGAATCTCAACGTCGCGGCAACGAGGCGAAACGTGGCGAGCTCAACGTAGGACCAAGCCCTACGGAATTGTCAGCGGTTGAAGCGCCCCTTGAACCGGAAACGACCATCCTTCGATACGTAGTTCGTCCACCTAACCCACCCCTCGATGACGTGACTAATCAACGTCGCGAGAAAGTCAAGGAGGTTTGTTGACGACAATTTTTTCCTCTGTTATTGTAAGACCTCAACGAGCAGTGCTATTTCTTGGTCCCTGGCCATCCTTCTCAGGTAAGTCAAAGTCTAACTTCTTATCGTACCGTTAAATCGATCCGAGATGTCGAATCCCACTACCAACAGCATCAGGTAAGCCATCAGCCAGTGGGCCATTCTCGATTCACTGAAAAATTAAGATTGTTGTCATTTGTGAATAGCAGCACTCGAAAGCGTCGCGAAAGATGAGAAGATCCGTAGCTCTTACCTTGGTGAATTATAATTGGAAAATTGACCGGGACTTGTTACCCTCAGGATGGAATTTCGTGAAGAAAGCTTGAAATACTTACAGCTGTCCAGGTCGCAAGAGGAGATTTTCTTTAACATTGAAAGTGCTTTGAAAAATGTATATGTTTGTTGAGGTTGGCTGGGTATAGCGGTCTGAGTTAGCTGGATGTCACACGAAACTAACGCTACCCCCACTCCACTGCTACTATGTTGTACTGGGGGGAGCTGCGATATGCTATGGCCTGTGATTGCAGAGGGAGGGAGGGAGGGAGGGAGGGAGGGAGGGATGGATGGATGGATGGATGGATGGATGGATGGATGGATGGATGGATGGATGGATGGATGGATGGATGGATGGATGGATGGATGGATGGATGGATGGATGGATGGATGGATGGATGGATGGATGGATGGATGGATGGATGGATGGATGGATGGATGGATGGATGGATGGATGGATGGACGGACGAACGGACGGACGGACGGACGGACGGATGGATGGATGGATGAATGAATAGATGGATAGATGGTTAGATGGATGAATAGATGGGTGGATGGATGGGTAGATGGATGGATGGATAGATAGATGGATGGATGGATATTCACATGTACCTGTTGTTTATTACCCGAAACGTCTGATTACATTTTCAATGCCATAAGATAGTTGTTTGTGTAATATGTGTTAATTTTGTTTAAATGTATATATATATGTGTGTGTGTGTGTGCGTGTGTGTGTGTATGTGTGTGCGTGTGTGTGCGCGTGCGTACATAAAATCCTGAAGTGATACTGCCCACTTCTATAATTTTTGTAGTTCGATGCAACGAAAATGAATTCTTTTCAATTGATAAAATTCCTTTTTCACCGATTTAGACTATGAAAATTACTGGAACGTTTTTACCTATTCCCATTGGAGATTTGCGACCAAAATTTGCATCAAAGCGGTTGTGGATAGTAGTAAACATTTCAAAATTTCAAAATCATTGCTATTCAAGGGTGTTCTCAACTTCATCATTCTCTCTCTCTCTCTCACTCTCTCTCTCTCACACACACACACGCGCACACGCACACACGCACACACTTTTCCCAGTTTCCTCTGCTTCCACATGAATTATCGCATTAGCTAGTTCCTTACCGGTACTTTCCTTCGTCAGTTTTCAAAACGGCTCTCCTGATGTGCATTCCCATAGGGTCTATACGTACATATAGACAACAGCTATTTGGCTCATCCCGAACTTTCATCTTCCGGAGCTCTCACCGCCGCCAGAATAATCGCGGATCAACCATCGCTTCCATGCCCTGTTTGGTCCCGACAATGCCTCATTGTCTATCGTCGCTCTGCCGTCGTTCTCTTAATCCCCCCCTCTCTCCCGCGCCCTCTGGTTTCTCTTCCTTCCTCCATGCCGCCACTCCTATTAGCCTTGATGCTCCGAGAGACTACTCTCTCCGCCGCCCTTAGACCTCCCACACAATGGAAGCCCCCCTAATGAGACTCCGCCACAGTGATGATGAGGGGCATGAAAGACGGTGGAAATCGCCCGCTTAAGTATAACTGGTACTGCAAAAGCCAAAATACGCCTCACAATGCAGTGATACCCAAAAATGAAAGGAGGGCGAAAGTACCTTCTTCAGTTCAGGTTTGTTTTTTTCTTTCTTTTTGGAGGAGCCCTATCATGATTGCGAAAGGGGGCAAGGTTTCGATGATAACGACGATGTCATGGGATCAGACGTAAATAATTCGAGCGATATGTGAGAGAGAGGTGGAGAAAAACTTCCCTTTAGTCCCTTTAGTCCCATTAGTCCCTTAAGTTGCCCATTTCTCTCTCTTTCTCTCTCTCTCTGTCTCTCTCTCTCGCTCTTTCTCTTTCTCTGCAAACATCTTTTATTTCGTCTCATGCCTTTCCCTCCGCGAATGAGTTAAACCGGAAGCAGTCTGGTGCTCCATTCATCGTTTTGATCCATGCTTAATGCCAGCGGGAATATCGTCGCCACCCTCGCCTCCAACCCAGGCATAAATTAATTCTCGTCAAGATATATAAATTCACACACAATCATATATATAGGAACGATGTAATTTTCCGGCTACGAAGCTCAAATGTAAAGACGTCTAAGAAGCCAGAGAAAAAAAAGTAGAATGAACGCAACAAGGACAGATTCCTCAGCAGGAGATTACAAGGTGAAGAGAAAAATGAGTAATGAAATCGAGATCGCTGTTCCGGCTTTTCCCTACTGAAGCTTCTGCCGCGTCTCGGGCGCCTTATTACCGTGTCTGCGCTGGCATATAATGAGATTAAGCGTCCGTTCTCCTTCTAGGCTATGACAGTTTCATAAAAGAAAAAAGAAAAAACACTTGCCTAAGCTTGGAAAAACGCTGAGCTCCAATTTTTATTTAACGTTTGGCGATGCGAAAAAAAAAACTTAATCAGGCTCCAGCAGACATTTTGCAGAATTTTTCGCGACAGTAAATAATGGGGTGTCTCATCGTAGGAAAAAGTCATTCCTCAACAGACTTGAGGGGTGATTCGAAATTTTTTTTTCTGTGAAAATGCGGGCTTCAAATGTTGGTAAAAAGTAATGCAAATGACAAATTGATAAGTAAATGATAATAACCATTCGGTCTGCTTCTTCTCCTATCTCTCTCTCTTTCTCTCTGCCTGTTTCTCCCCCCCTTTCGTTTATATGACAGTCGGTCGCCCAGCTTTGTCCAGGCACTCATGTTCCCCGGACAAATTAGCCGCAATTACGATCCTAATGAGGACTGTGCACGAATGAAAATGGAGAGAAAAACGAAAGCAATGATACAGAGGTGAGAGCGGCAGAGAGGGGTGCAGAGAGAGAGAGAGAGAGAGAGAGAGAAAGAGGCCCAAGGAAAAAGGCAATTACGACACCAGAGAGAGAGAAAGAGAGAAATCGTTTTGGGAGAGTGTCACGAGAGATCCCCCATTAGCGCAACAACTAATGTATAACACCGAAAATGTTTTGCTCGAGCGTTTGTAAAGTTGCAAACGTACATTTTCGGATGTACGTGGTTATATTCTTGGCAGCATATATATATATACACTACTCGAAAAAATTAAAGGAACAGATAATTTCTTCAATTTTTTAAGTATTTTTTTAAGCGCTTTATCTATATAAAAATGATCGTATTGTGATAGTGAAGAATTTCGAGATATTTTGCCAATTTTTTTTTGTGAGGTACGGCTATCGTGCAATCATAAGAAATAGCGACAGAAAAACATTTTCCAATTTTTTTTTTCAAAGGTCTACGGCCTTGGGTTTTTTTTTAAGTTAAATCAATGTATAGATCAGTTTGCTTGTTATTTATTTTTTATTTTTATTTTTTTACTAATTGTAGCTTCCACGAACAGGGATTTCTCCTTTTTACATTTTCCACCATTTTCTCCAATCCACATCCCTAATCGCACCTTGCGGCAGTTTGCTTGTTTATTCAGCTTCAATTTGGTTTTTTTGTCTCTCTACGTCAATTTTTTTGCAGCGACAACCGACTTTGAATGAACAAAAATCCTTTTGTCTTTGATCATCGTTATCTCAGCAACCAATGAGCGAACAGGAAATTAAAGCGCAGCTTTAAAAACTCGAAAAAACTTCCTACAAGACCCTTTCGGTGATTCTTGAGATTTATTTTCACCCTGAACATTAATTTGAAAAAAGTACGAAAAAATGACTTTTAATGGTTCTTCAGTAAATCTACCACTACTTTTCCGTCGATCTTCACCGATCGATCAAAATCTTACAAAACAATTAAAGGAATAGGTGTATTGTTTCTACACACCGTGTAATCACCATAAAAATGAAATGACCATTTTTTTCGACTTTTTTTCACAACTTTGCACTAGTTGCTTGTCAAATTTAAGGAGGAAAAAATTCTAAAATTTTCAGAAAAAAACTTAATTTTTTTTTTTGTAAAACATTTCCGTCCACAATACTGACTCATTTTTCACACGATTCGGCCTTTCCGCACCATAATTCCACTTATCAGTTGCATTAATTAAAAGTTGATACTCCCAAGCTGAAGTCACTAGGCTGAGAACATTTATGCGAACCTTTGCAGAAAATATCGAGAATTATCTCGATATTTTCTGCAAAGGTTGTTAGGGTTACAAAAAACAGTTTTTTTTTCAAAACTGGGCAAGATAAAAAATTGAAAAAAAACATTAAAGTTTACAAAAACTTTAGGTTCATTATTTTTAACAAAACTTAAAAGAAATTCACCAAAAAAAGATAAGTTTTCAAAAATGCTGTTAATTGGTTTTTTCTTCTTCTTAATGAATTAGTTTTGAAAGATTAGTCTTCCCATCAATATTTGTAAAGTAGTGGTAGGTTTACTGAAAAAACATAAAAAGTCATTATTTTGTCCTTTTTCGAATTAATGTTAGGGGTGAAAAAATCAACGAAAGGGTCTTGTAGGAAATTTATTAGTTTTCAAAGCTGCCCTTTAGTTCCCTGTGCGATCATTGGTTACTGAGATATCAATGATCAAAGACAAAAGGATCTTTTTTCATTCTCAGTCAGATATCTCAGCAAAAAATTGACGTAGAGAGACAAAAAAACAAATTCAAGCTGAATAAACAAGCTAACTGACCTATACATTGATTTAACAAAAAAAATTTGCAGAGCCCATTGATCCGTGAAAAAAATAAATGGAAAAAATGTCTCCCGCTATTTCTTATGATTGCGCGATAAACATAGCTCACAATTTTATTTGCTAAAAGATCTCAAAACTAGAAACTTTAAGCTTCAAAATACTTTCTTTCATCTCGATACGACCATTTTTCACATATATACTGCGCTTAAAAACTAAAAAACTTGAAGAAATTTTCTGTTTCTTTAATTTTTCAGAGTAGTGCGTGTGTGTGTGTGTATATATATATATATATAGTATTTCTCATTCGTGCAAGAAAAAATTATCTTCTCGTTTAGTTGTGACTCCCTACTCGTGGATTTTTCAAAAATTTGTTTATACTTCCATTTAGTTGTCTACTTATTCTTGCATGAAAAAATGATTTTCTCATCGTTGTAATTTCTCACTCGAGCGAAAAACAATATACAGCACGAATTCTACAACATCCTTACACAGTATATTAATACATTCGGGAACAATTTTTTTTTCTCGAACAGATGATGAAACACGGCTGGGACAATTACGTCAGATACGCTTGGGGCAAGAACGAGCTAAAGCCGATATCAAAGAAAGGTCACAATCCGAGTATATTCGGAACGTCAATGGGTGCAACGATAATCGATGGTCTCGATACTCTCTACATAATGGGGCTTCACGACGAGTTCAAGCACGGACGTGACTGGATCGCCAAAAATCTCGACTTCGACGTGGTGAGTAAAGTTTTCCACTTTTCTTGCTCTATATAAATGGGTGGCGGGGGGGGGGGGGGGGGGGGGGGGGGAATCTCGTCATTTCATTTACGGAAAGCCGAAAACTCGCAAAGTTTACATACGTAGAACTTCCGGGGGTTTTGGTAACTTAACGCACCTTGAAATTGCAATTAGACCCGTAATTTGGATTCTATCCAAGGGCTGGGAGATTCCCTTGCCGCGTTGAATAACCGCGCAATAAAATACACATGGCGCACGCGGTAACAATAATAAAATATTACCGTGATATTTCCGGAAGTGACAGGCAATACGGACTTTGTTGTGTGATATTGGGGGAGGGGGGATTTAAATTCGCTTCTGTACGTCTCGTTTATGATTTATTGAAAAAAAATATAAATATATAATAGAAGATGATTCAACATATCATATAATATTAATAATGAATGTATTCAATTCAATAAAAAAATTAATAGTACACATTTAAATATTACATTTAAAAAAATACCTCGAAATTCTATAAAATATCTCTGAATACCTTAACTCGTCTGAAATGATGGAGGGAACTTAAATTTTTGTTTTGCATTTTTATTTATGTATAGATTGATATATGTAGAGAGAAAAAATGAGATGTATAAAAACGATTTGAAAATATATTGAATTCATTCAATTCAATATAAAATGTAAAAATATATCCTTAAAGATCTATACAAAAAATACCCCTAAATTCTCTAAACTCTCTCAATATTTCGACTTGTCTGATATTGTGAAGGAACTTAAATTTTCTGATCCACACCCCGTTTATTATTTATATTTAATATATTTTGAAATATTCTTCTATATATTTCGTTTATTATATATCAATATTTATAATAAACGAAATATATAGAATTTAATCAATTAAATTTGAAAAATTAATGGTCCTTATAAATTAAACACAAAATGTAAAAGAATATTGTGAACCGACTCTAAAAAACCCCCAAATGAGGAAAGCCAAAATGTTTCTTTCGTTTTATCGCGTAGCTTCGTAAAAGTGACAAGAAAGAAGCCAAAAAAAAGCAACAATGCACCGAAGTAACTCAATAAGTAGAAAAAAGTAGTCGAAAGCACGTACCATATCTCGACGATAAAAAAAAACTCGTGTCATCAACCCCAGAATATCCGGGGAGATGTGCTACCTGGTCGACTTACAACGCGATAGTGCCCAGAGGGATATCGAATAAGAGGCCCTAGCCAAAAAAGGACACATAGATCTCCCATGTATATATTAACGATCGGATGTGTTGCAAGGGGTATCCAATGTACTAGGTGGTATACGACTCAGTTCACACATAGGCAAAGAACAACCTGCTGGCTCCTTCGATGTTCCGGCGCCCCATTTAATCGTCTCTATCGAACGAAAGGGGTGCTCGAAGCCCCCGTTGGAGGCTAGTTCAAGCTTGTAAGATAAACAGCCCGACGTTTCGCTGGGCACTCTACTACGTACGTGGTTCACCCGGTTAATGGCTATGGAGAATGGATAGGCGTGTTCCTGAGCACCGTGAACGATAAAACTCACATGTGTGTGGGAGGTGATATGACATTATTGTATAAATGTGTGTGTGAGTATGTTGAGGAAGGAGTTCATACCGGGAACATTACCAAATTCTAACGGGACACTTGACACTTAGGAGGATGGTATATTCTTAGACACCTGCATGAAAATCGGTACTGGTATCAATTATTCTAATTTTGTACGGGGCATTACTTTGAGAAGTCACCTGAGCGCTCAGATCACTGAAAACCCAACAGGTCCCTATGTAGAACATCACGGAGCAGTGCCCCCACCTGAATTTCTTGGAGACACCCCTTTGGTTGTCAATTTTTCTGACTTTCGGGTGGCTTTTTCGGGCAGAATGAATGGCGAGGCTACATCGACCTACAGGCCAAGCTCTGAATTTTATTGCGGGAGTTGGTGAAAAAGAAACGCACTTTTTTTAACACCAAGGTACATATAGTGAGACATTTGGCGGTGGACCCTGTCCCGCTCAAACGGTCCATCCGAAATCTGAAAACCAAACGGGTCATTCAAGTTAACAATAAATACGAGTCGTTGACGATCGTCGATTTTTTAAATCTTTTTTTTTTTAACAATGTAGTGACGAATTGAAACTCGAGCACACAAAATCTATGAAAAAAGTCGTCTTTTTTACGTAACTTTTCAAAAGTGAAGGCCGATTGAAAAAAAATGAGATCGTCAACGACCTTTGAATGTTTCTTATCGTATCTCCTGTAAGTTTGGGAACAATCGATCACGTGATTCTCGAGATATCATGTCCACCGACTTCGAAAACAGTATCATCTGCCGGCAGCCATGTTTTTGAGGTATTTTTTGGTGATTTTTTTTTAAATTCCCGATAAATGTACCTTTGCGTTAAAAAAAAATCCTGAATTTGGCAATTTTTTTAGGCCTCTAGGTAGATGTAGCCTCTTAAGATATCGGGACGAACCTAACCGCATTCTTCTTCGAAACATGCTCATGGGTTCCAATTGATTAATAAGCAGATTAATAAGAAGCATACGACCGATCAAAAAATGACAATTTTGGCCAATCGGCGAAACCAGCCGGATGGTGGACAAAATGAAATTGTTCGTTTTCGTATATTCAAATGCGCTATCCGATGTAAAATTCGTTGCTGATTTAAGGCGTCTTCTCACTTTAGACGATGAAAAAGGCTATTTTCATGAATTTTTTCGATAGGTTACAGATATTGATATGAAAGTTGTTACACTTGATAAATACGCTTTTGAAATACATTTAAAAAAAATTATTTTATTTAAGGCACTATTTATAGACGAAAATGGTAGTTAAAAAATGTCCTGAAACAATTGTAGGTCTGCGCTATTGATGAAATCTCGGAGATGGTTCATCCGAAACAAAAAAAAATCAAACGGTTTTAGATTCAGTATGTTAATGGCTATAGCGCATATCATACGATTTTTTATATATGCAAAAATAACAAAATGGCGGAAATTTTTCGAAAAAAAAACAAAAAAAACGTGTTTTTTTCACCGTTTTTGGCAAAAAAAAAGTAAATACCGCAATAAAAAGAAATCCTTGATATGCGCTACAGCTATAGTTGTAAAGAATATGTGGTTAAAATTTCATAAGGATCGGTTCAGTAGTATCGAAGATTTTTTCAACGAGCCGTCGAAAAAAGTTTTTAACAAGCAGATGAACGTGCTCAGGTAGGAAAGTAAAGGTCACACCAAAATACAGTTAGACTCGTCCGATCTTCATAAAATTTTAGCATGATACTTTTGGATATGTATACCTTCGAAAAATGTAATAAACAAAAAATTGATTTTTTGAAAATTGTAAAGTGAAAAGATGCCTCAAAAAGTCCTGGTCCCGCCCGCTATAACTGGATATTTGTAGGAGAATTTGCAAAAAACCCTAAACGTATCCTGGAGGTAGGTGACCCGTTAAAATTCACCTATCTCTTGAATCGATATAAAAAATAGTTTCCAACCCCATGGCGAAGGTTTCGTGGCAGCGAATTGCGTAACGGGTATCCCCGATATTAAATAACGCAACATGCACGTAGCTACGGGCTTTTCTCGATCCCCTCTAATCCCCCAACACCTTCGCTTTCTTACTTCGGACATCGAGCCAAGCACACGTTGCGGACGTAACAACTCCGTTGAGAGTTCAAGCTCTGTACACACCACCGGGGCTACTGTACTTCGGCTACCTGCTACTATTTTACCACCCTATGTACACAACATAATATGGCCAAAGTTGAATTTTCTCCACGGTAAACTTGGCTCTCCGACCTCCGTAAATTCCTTACTTTCGCCACACGCTCTCGCGAGGGGACAAGCCCATATATCAAATATTTCAAACTCCCGATCATTAAAGGCCAACAACGGTCGAGTATACCCAACGGTCCTGCATGAACCACGCGTTTCTTCGTAATCACGTAAAAACGCGAGGCCTCCAACGATCAGGTGACGGTTGCGGAGAAAAAAGAAAATCGGAGAGACCAACAAAAAAAAACGGGAGGAGAGAGAGATGAAACATTTTTGGGATGTCAATCACGAGAATGCAATTTTTTTGATAACTTTATATATACACTTCCGGCAAAGGGACGCAGAACTGAGGAACAAACGAGATGAGGACCGGTAAGGATGTCGGGTAAAATCGGTATGCATTTTGTGTTGGTTTTTTTGATGTTGCGCAGTATAGCTTTTACATGTCGTAAAAAAAACCAACTCTAAATGCATACCGATCTTACATGCCAATTTTATATACCGATTTTCATAGGAAATTTTCGTCGTACAAAAAAAATAGAAGGGGCCCTTTATAAAAACAAAATCGGTTTCACATAAAATGCTGTATCCCCGCCAATTTTGCAAATTTCTTTTAAAAAATTGGTGAGAGCATTCTCAACAAATTTATTTTTCAGAAAATGAAGAAAAAATATGACATTTTTTTTTACCGTGGTGTGGTGCCTGAATGTATTTCGCAAAAAGCAAGACAAAATGCATACCGATCTTACCCGATATAAATATGAAATATAATTTTTCATTCAGAAAATCTGAGCGGCATATTAAGACCTGATACGTCGTTATTAGAAAAAAGTCAACGCGAAATGCATCTCGATCTTACTTTTCGGATGTATAGTTTTCGAAAAGCAACGCGTAACGAACAAAAATACATATCAATTTGATACGTACGATTCACACACCCGTGGCAATCGGGATTTTAATGAACGATTCGAAAATTCGGAGTCTTTTTGTGCCGCTATTTTCAAAGATAGGGGATTAGACGTCACATAACTTTATATGTATTTTATTATTCCAAGCAACTTTTGTTTGAAACTTTTTTTCGTCGGGCTATTAATGATCGAGATACGGCGATTTTTAAGTTTTCAACCCCTATTTCTTAGGGTTGGGGCGAGTTGAGGGGCAACATTTTATTGGGGTTACTTTCAGTATGCAACCATCTACCTTCCGTAAAAAATTCATATTCTACGCTAATTCGTGCTGGGTTTTCGTCTCTTACTGGACTACTAGTTGAGGGGTAGGCCACTCTAGAGGCCAAAAAATAGGCTTTTTGGGGAATTTTTTCAGAAAATCTACGGAATAAATCGAGCTTACAAAAAAGGGTGTTCATCATACATATCAGTGACTTTATACAATAATTTTTTTCAACCGATTAATTTCAAAATGGCGGCTGTGCAGCGTTTATCTCGAAACTGCATTTTTTAAGTTGGCCGGAAACATAACTCACAAGGAACATCACTTTGGTGTCCTCCTCCGATTTTGTTGAAACTTTTTTTATGTAGAAGAGTGTCAAAAACTAAGAGAAACGTTTTTTTTTTGTGATCAGCGGAAAAACGGTTTTAAGGGGCGCACCCTCAAAAATGGAAATGTTTTTCGTTTTTCGTCGATAACGTTTTAACGGTACGAGATATATAAAAAATTCTAATTGCAACACTGTTTATTTTTTTGAGTGCTATGCATTGGAGATGAGAACGATAACGTTATCGACAAAAAACAAAAAAAACACCCCTATTTTCGAGGGTGCGTTTCACCCCTTAGAACCGTTTTGCCGCCGATAAAAAAAAATACGTGTCTCTTAGTTTTTGATACTCTTCCGCATGAAAAAGTTTCAACAAAATCGGAGGAGGACACCAAAGTTTCCGATTTGTTAGGCAAATTTTGGAAAGTGAAAAAGTTGCCTAAAAAATCGTCAAATAATTGTTAATAACAAGTGAACTATGCAATATAAAAAAAATCCTACGTACTTCCATAGACAATGTATTTTTCAAGATATATTCAGCATTTCAAGTGAATCGGTTAAAAATAGTCCGAATTATGTTTCCGGCCAACTTAAAAAATGAAGTTTTGAGATAAACGCCGACAGCCGCCATTTTGAAATTAATCGCTTCAAAAAAATTATTGTATACAGTCACTGATATGTATGATAAACACCCTTTTTTGTAATCTCGATTTATTTTGTAGTTTTGCTGGAAAAAAAATCCCCAAAAAGCCTATCTTTTCGGCCTTAAATCGCTTAAACTTACATCGTATAACATAATATATTAAGGCCTAAGGCCACTGTAACGGTCCAAAAAAAAAGGTTTTTTCACGAATTTTTTGCTTCCAAAATTGAAGGTAATTGAAAAAAAAACTTTTAAGGGTGTTATCGGGCATACATTAAACTTTATTATCATATTTTTTTACAGCAAAAAAAAAAACAAAATGGCGGTTCCACAGCTATCTTCCCGGGGCATGTTTTGCTTGCAGGGCTTCGCGGCACGCAGCACCACTGGTGCACTTTTGAATCTAGAACAAAAAAAAACCATCAATCTAGAGGGTTATAGCTAGAGAATGTCGATCGGATTTTAAAAAGTATCAATTTTTGTGGATTTGGCGTGCGTTTGAAAAAAAAAATTGATTTTTGACGAAAAAAACGGCTAGTTTTTTGTTAATAAAAAATCAATAAATAAAGTTATTGAAAATCCCGATCGACATTCTCAAGATAATGTTAATGTTCACATCTGGTCAAAATTTCAAGTAAAAAAAATGAAAATTGTTCGAGTGATGCTGCGTGCCATTTTGAAAAACCGTATTTCGAGAAAAACGCGTTTAAAGTTTTGCGAATAGTTTTTTATTGGAAAAAATAAAAAAAAGAAGGTAAAAAAAAAATTTACCGTTAGACTGCAATCCCAGCACCATACATTTGTCCTTCGATGGCCAAATTTTCGTCTTCTTCGTCTTACAGTGGCCTTACCCCTTAAAGTACAAAAATGATCTCTAAAAGTCTTGAGTTCACACAAGAGTGCGCAGGACTCTTAGACCGGAACGGGAGGGGGCGTTAATGCGCAACATGCTTAGAAAACGCGTTACACGTTCTCCCTTGAGGAGTACAACGAGCGAACTTGTGTTTGTACCGAGGGTGAAAACACGCAAGCGTCGGAGGTACCGCCGGTTGAGTTGCGCCATTATGCGTCGCTCCTTAGAGCATAGAGACATTACACTCGTGCTTTAGATAAGGCGAGAGAGCATGGGCTCGTTGAGTTCTACGGACTAGAGGGCGGAAATGCAACCCCTCTTGGTGTGGCTCACACGTCGAAGCGAAGAACTACCATAGGCAAGAGAGAGAGAGAGAGAGAGAGAGAGAGAGAGAGAGAGAGGGAGAAAGGAGGAAGAGGTTAAGCTTGCTTCTCTCGGGATATCTCGCTTGCTTGTCTGAACTAAATCACGATTCACCGAGTTGCAAGGGCCTCAAAACTAGCGGTCGAGCTCCCTCCCAAGCCACCTCGTCGTGCTCAATACACGGTACAACGCGGAATTGTTGATGTACCTCAATGCCTGAGAACTTCGCTAAACGCGGTTGGAATCCACGATGCGACAGGAAAAACCTTAAGGGGGCGGATATCATTAGGCGATGAAAAAATTGCTGATTTTACATTACTTTTTTTTCTAAACGCAAAGATTTATTCATCATTTTTGAGACTCAGGGTATGTTTTATTACTACTTTTGGCTGTTACATGGTATTTTTTAAAATTAATCTTTAAAAATGGTAGAAGTATCACACGGTCTCCAAACCTGCGTCTGATGTTGTCAGACGTGCCACCTAGCGTCGGCGGGATTAAGGGGGGATTGTCTTTTTTTTTCGCAAAATTTACCGCTTTTTGGGAATTTTTTTGTGAAGAAAGTATACAATGGAAAACTTGTAAAACTTGGCATATAGTTTTATTGATCTGTCTACTACATACAAAAAATTTTTCAAACAATTTCATAAAAAAATCCGCCTCCCACCCCCCTCGACGCGCGATGGTCCTTTTTTGATGGTGTGCACGATTACAGCCTTCACGTTCATCCTGCAACAAAAACCCAAAAAGCATTTTACTTTACACACATATAGCTATCGTTCGATGAAGGGAAAAACAATTGACGATTTGGTGACGTTTTGAACTTGAAGTATCGATTTTTCGAAAAAAATTGATCGATTTTTTGTTATAAATGAAAAACTATTAAACGTATTGCTTTTTTGCTTCATCAAACGATAAAAGGATGTCAGCTGAGCATTCTGTCCAAATTTGAAGGCAATCGGTTGAACAGTTTTTGAGAAATCGTGCACATCAGTTGTGAAAAAGCTGTTTCGAGAAAAACGCGTTTAAGGGGGGATTTTTTGATGAAATTGTTTAAAAATTTTTTTGTATGTAGTAAACAGATCAATAAAACTATATGCCAAGTTTCACAAGTTTTCCGTTGTATACTTTCTTCACAAAAAAATTCCCAAAAAGCGGTAAATTTTGCGAAAAAAAAGACAATCCCCCCTTAATATGAAAAAAAACTAAGATTTTCCTTTCATTCACACTCATACGCAGAATATGAACCAAGAAAAAGTGAGAAATGTTGAAAATCAATTAAATGGTACGCTTTGAAACAAAAATATTGAATTTTCCGAGAAACAATGGCTACGTTCTGCAATAAAGAATACTGAAAAAAAATGTATTAAATATTTAGGGTCATGTTTTAGACAAAAGATTAGAAAGATTTATACCAAATTTGTATTATTTTTTTTAGCCATACGTCACGCCAGTTTTGAAAATTCAGATCGGAAGACCGGCCCGTTCATCCGCCATTTTTAAAGGTTAACAGAAATAAACAATACCATGGAACAGCCAAAAATTGTGAAGAAATCTTTCGTTCTGAAAAATATGATGAAAATGAGCAATTTTTTTCTTCGCTTAAAGGTATCTCCCCCCTTAAGGAGCTACCTTCAATGCGTAAGGGATACCGATTTTTTTTCTTTCTTTCATTTATACGTTGATGTATTTTTTGACAATATAATATTACATTATTTCGAAAGCTCAATTGGGGCGCTGGCGATAAAGGTGTACTTTTTCGAGAAGATGCTTGGAATGCTTTCAATAACGGGCCGTTTTTATTTTCTACGAAAAGAAATTTTTTGAAGTTTTCGCGGCACGAGACGTAACGAGAGAAAAAAATGTTTCGGTTGAAAATGTGACGACTCTGTTTTCCGAAATGGAAAGATTTCGATCGACAGATTATAATTGTATCGTTACTTTACATGTCGCAAATAAACAACACTAAAGCCATACCGATTTTATATACCGATTTTACACACTGGGTAAGATCGGTATGCATTTTGTGTAAGCTTTTTTGTAATATATACTATATATTATTATATTTAAAAATACATATTAAAAATATCTATTTTTTGCGAAATATAATAATGTATTAAAATTTATATTTGTATATACACGTTTCAATACGTTATTATATTGCGCAAAAAATGGACCAACACAAAATCTATACCGATTGTGCTCGATGTATATATATCAAACATAATTTTTGATCATGAGTTTTTAATACATCGTTATTGCTGAAAAAAATAACGGAAAATGCATAGCGATCTGACCTGTCAGAAATATCGTATTCGAAAGGCCACGTGTAACGATAAATTGAAAATCTACCGTCTTATTTTTCCAAAATAATACATTTGGATTGCCAGATTATAGAGGCATCATTAGTTTACAAGAATCTTTTTTAAGGGGCCAGTCCACTTTGGAGCCACGAAAAAAAGGCTATTTTCGCGATTTTTTTGAGGATTTTATAAAAGATATGAATATAAAAGTTGTTGGGCTTGATAAATAAAGTCTTAAAATACATTTAAAAAAAATTTAATTCATTTTTATTCATTTTTAAGTACAAAAACTATAGTTTAACGTAACGCCTCAAAAATAGGTGGGCTAGGTAGCTCCATCACAACTCGGCAACGGCTTGTCTGGAAAAAAAAATCAAAAATCAAAAAATAAAAAAAAACCAGCTACAAAATGACCCTCGGATGTAAAGTTTTATCGAAAAATAAAAAAATGGCAGTTAAAAAACAACATAAAATTGAAAAACGCGTTTTTTCGCAGTTTTTCCCAAAAAAAAAGAGAGAAAAACGCGTTTATACTATGAAAAACTCTTACCCAAACTCAATCGGCAATTCCTGCACCGTACAAAATCCCTTCTGATTGCTCATCATCGTCGATTTCTTCGAGTCTTGCTTGCTTTCGATTTTTTGAAATTTTCAAAGTGGACTGTCCCCTTAATCTTTCGGATCCACTGATCTTTGCAGAACCTATCGTGTCGTCCGTTAATTTCCCATGATCGGGTGTGCACACAGCGATCTTCAGTCCACCTGAGGAATTCACGAAATTCCCCAGCGTTTTTGCGAGAACGTTGAGCTTCCTTACACAGGCGTTTTTCTTGTCTTTTTGCATATCTCTTCCGCCCTCGCGTCGGGCCCACGTAACCGCATTATCGATAGTATCTGCGGTGGCGTGACGGCTATCTCAGGGCCCTTTATGGTGCGTGAGATCGCACAATCTTTGGTTGAGGATCCCCCCCCCCTTCCCCTCCCCCCTCATCCCATCATCCGCGGTCTAACGCTGCATATCGTTACGCTATATCTTGCGCATTAAATTTATATATACATCGTTGCGGGGTACATAGATCGCGGTATATTTGCGAGTGCCTGTGGGAACGGAGGGGAGTTATTAAGAATTCACCACAGTCTTCTGCTGCGTCTCTTTTTTTTTTGCTTCTCTTCCGGCGAACGATGAGTATCGCGACCGCGATTTACGACTGAACTTCAGAGAAATGGAAGAGAATCGTATGGCGAAAATTTTACGGAGGATCTCGATGTGGTTATAAACACGGAGGGTCTGTTGAAAAGTTTATTGGATTTAGATTGCGATGTATTTGAGTGAAGGACGTTTTTTTAAACTACAACTCTATTTGGTTCAAATATAATTTTTTAGTGGTTACAAGCATTTCTTGATGAAAATAATTCAATAGATACAGATTTTATGAATATACACTGTTGATTCGAACGTATAAGGGATATACACTACCGGCGAAAAGTTTCCGGACAAATTCAAAATAGTTCCGAGACGACTTTTTATGCTATTTTGCCGATAGTTGACATAAACGAATTTAATGAACAGCATTTTGAAGGGGAGGAATTCACCTTCATTCAGGTAAAAAACAAAAAATGTAGTATTTTTTTTACTACTACACTTTTTCGAAAACGAACATTTTTCGCCTTTTTTGTTCCTCTTCAGGTAGACCCCGTTTACAGACAACATTTTTTCAATGCATTTCTTTAACCGGAATTATGAAGGGGGAAGGTAAAACTTCAATTTTTATTTTTTAAAGCTTCGTACGATTTTTTTCTAAAGATATTTTGGTTAAAAAAAAGATACAATTTGAAAAAATAACGTGTAACGCGATAACGACAAGAATTGAAGGAAAACCTCAAGATAGAAGAAGGTTTAATCGGTTTTTGTTGAGTTCGCTAGAATTTTTTTTTCATAATTTTTTTTTCATCTATTTTCAGTAAAAATATCAGATGATTTGATTACCGTAACTCCAGACCTTGTGGTACGAGGTTTGTGGTAAAATTTCAAGAGAGGATGATATTGTATTTTTCTATGATCAACGCAATAGAATCGGTTGAAATCGATCGACTGACGTGACTAGAAAACGTTGATAAGTTTGAACGGGGGAAAAAATGTCGAAAAAATCTGGAATAATTCTATTGCGTTGAAAATAGAAAAAGACAATTTCATGATATTTTACCACAAACCTATTAGGTCTCGAGTTACAGTAATTAAATCAATCGATTTTTTCCCAAAAATAGGTGAAAAAAAATGTCGAAAAAAATGTGAAGAAATTCTGGCGAACTCAACGAAAACAGATTCAACTTTTTACTATCCTGAGGTTTTCCTTGAATCCTTGTCGCTTTCGCGTTAAACGTTATTTTTAAAATTGTCTCTTCAAAAGAATCAAAATATCTTTAGAAAAAAAATCGTACGAAGCTTAAAAAAAAACAAAATGGAAGCTGGAGGTTCCCCCTTTATGATCCCGGATAAAGAAATGCATAAAAAAAGTTGTCTGTAAACGGGATCCACCAGAAAAGGAACAAAAGAGGCGAAAAATGGTCGTTTTCGAAAAAGGGTACTAGTCGTAAAAAAATTGTAAAAAAAGTAATTAAAAAAAACAGAATATAAGTGAATTTCTCCCCTTCAAAATGCCGTTTATCAAATCCATTAGTGTCAACTATCGGCGAAATTGCATAAAAAATCGTTCCGAAACTTTTCGCTGGTAGTGTATGTAAGTAAAAAACATCTTCATTTGCGTGCAGTAAATGTGTCTTTGATTCAGATATATTGTTATTTCGAACGAATAAACCATTGTATTTGAATGACTAGTAATTTGAATTGAAACTAGCGAAATTACTATATTTTCTCATCTAGAATACAAATTTATCCGCATTGTTAACAAACCTCAATGGTGAAAAAATTATAAAAAATATTTTGCATTAGCACCATTTCGGTGTATACGAGAGGGTATTCCTCTTGCGTGGCTATCACTGGATGTATAATAGCAACGTCTTTCTAAATGCACTTGGCCGACCACAAGCCACAATGCGCAAAATTCGTTGTGCGTCGATACGTTTCGCGGTCTCGGTTGTATGCGCGCTCGGAGTGCAAGTGGCTTGCGGGAGAAGTCTCGGGCCCTGCGCCGCCCTACGGCCACAGAGCGTACTACTGCGTCCACGAATTTGCCGGTTAATTCAACTAAAAAAATGCAAACGAACCCGTTTAGTCTTCACTATCAAATATTTTTTTGAGCAACTAATATCAAATATCAAAATTATCAGAAGCACGCAAATATATCATTATTCAACGGTCTTAAATATATCTCGATTAAAATAAATCGCTGGAATAGTAGAAAAAAAATGTATTCTTAAAAAAAATGAAATTTACCAAATCATTTAGTTGATTTCAATAAATCTTTTTTTACGTTACGAACACTCTCGTCATTGGGTGCATCGACTGAGCAAAAATATCCCTTTGATATGCACGTTGCATTAATCCCCTTTCGGGTCTTATCCGATCTCGGGACTCCGCGTCAGGCTGCACGTAATACATGTTTGGAGTCGTGGTGGGGCCTGCAACACACGTGTGTGACAGCCGCCGCCAAAAGAAGAGGCTTGCCGCGGATAAGGAGCAGGAACGCGAGAGTTTTGGTCTGGTTTGCCTCGCGCCCTTGATCGCGGCTAATACGCGAAGTTAACCACTTGGAAAGCCGCTTCAATGCCGCGGGGGCTGTTGTGCAACTTTGGATAAACCGGAGGCTGGAGAAGGTTAATGCCGAGATGCGGGAGAGAGAAAAAGAGGAGAGAGCGAGAGAGAGAAGGTAATGGAGGAGACTCAAGTTTGGTCGGTTCCAGGGGGCACAACTCATGCTCCTCTTGGGTTGAGGAGAGAATGCAGAACGAGTGCAGAGCCACCTTGCCCGGAATAAAAAAAAAACCCTATATAACTTCCCGAACGGCAGTTTTTGCTTCGCAAAATTTCATTCTTTCTCTGAATGATAATAATAATAAATGAATGACTAGGTGGAAAGGTTGTCCGAAAGTCATTGGGCTCCCAGTGCTGCCAAAATTATCATACGGATATTTCATTTTTATTGCCGGGCGTGAAGACCGATTGACGTTACCAATTTGTATGTACACGCACGTATACGTGGGTGCATGTGTATATCCTAGGTATTCCCATAGCGAACGATCGATGTTTCTACACACAATGGGAGCCATCGATCACTCGAGCAGAGAGCGTGTTTCTACCTCGCGCTCTTGGATTTTATTCACTGCGTTTCTCTTTCAGATGGAGGACGGTGGAGAAGAAAAATATGAAAAATAAATGGAGACAAATGTGTTTCGATATTTCTGACATCGTAGATATATTCACCGGTATTTTAATATAAATCGAAAATCCAAAGGGGAGATTATATTTCGCGATTACCGTGTAATAGCGGAGTACGCTTTTTTTTATCAATCTTTAAAAATGGAGGAGGTTTAGCGCGGTCTTCTAAACGGGCTCCGGCGGATGTTGTCAGACGGCGTGACAGTAGCGTCGGCGGGATTAACGGAGACTTTGTCCTTGGAGTGCCATATTTCAGGTGTTTACATTTTATTTTTTTTAAAGGAAACGAGTAAAGCTTTTTGAGTGCGGTTTTTTTCTTGCTTTTATTCATGATATACAGAACGTTAAAAAAAATTCGTTTGAAAAAAAAAACCAAAATGGCGGCCGTTGCAGCTCCGCGAAAACAGGTCCTCAAATCGCGGGAGGTAAACGGCTGACATCACTGCCCCCTCTTTGTTGATCCGAAACACAAATTCAAAGCATATTATCAATCTGTGACCCTTTGGTCATGGAATGACGGATGGGTTTTTCGTTTAGTACAAATTTCGGAAAATGGCGGCGATTTAAAAAAAAATCGAATTTTCGCGTTTTTTTCTCGCATAAAAAGATAAATAATAAATGCAAAAATGTATCTATCGAAAAAACGATCCGTCATTCCGTGAAGACGTATTTTCTGAGTATGATCTCCAAATTTCAGGTCGATATGTTAGTTACAGCGGTCGGGAGAATGTCAGCCATTTTTAAAAGCGTGTTTTCGAGAAGAACGCGTTTAAAGTTTTGTAATGTGTTTACACAAATGTGTTTATAATTACCGCTAATCGGCAATGCTTGGTCCATAGAGGCATCCCTCCTCTTCTTCTAGCTGCTCATGTTGAGCCGCTAACATCTCCCGCTAACTTCAAGGTCAAAGTCTCCCTTAACCTGAAAAAAAACCAACGAAGATTGCTCTTTCATTGACACTCGTACGCAGAATATGAACCACGGAGAAGTGAGAGTCTTGAAAATCGATGAAATGGCCCACTTACAGATTGAATTTTCCGGAAAAAAATGGCTGCATTTTGCAATAAAAAAAGACTTTTTTAATTTTCAAAAACATTTAGGTTCATGTTTGAGAGAATAAGGTTACAAAGATTTGTACCAAATTTCATGAGAATTGGTCGATTAGTTTTTTAGCTATACGTCACGCCAGTTTTGAAAGTGCAGTTTAGAAGACCATTTTTGAAGATTAATAAAAAAAATACCATGTTAAGGCCAGAAATACTAATAAAACATACCATAATGTTAAAAAATGGTGAAGGAATCTTACCTTTAAAAAAAAATCATGAAAATCAGCAAAAAATTCTCGCCTAAAGGTATTTTTTAGGCCTTTTGCTAATAGAGGTTGATAACCAGAGTTCGGAAGCGAGTATTTATAGATTTACACAATTGAAATAATCTCAGTCCCTGAATTGAAATAATCTCAGTATCAATTTCTTTTTGATAAAAAAATAAGCTTTGATAAGGAAACACCTGCTACGTATCATCGATTGAATTAGCACTTTTTAAAATTGGCAAACTTACAAACGGGCCATTCGTATCGAACTTTGAATGTCTATCTCCTCCGGTCTATTTTTGTCACCGATTTCTTTCGTCCCCCGTCCTCACACGCACATTCAACTCGAACACTCCCGGTATTAGGATAAATTGCTGCCATTACAACAGGTGGACCCGGTCATATTTTGCAATTTTCCCGTCGGATGCGTGCGCCCAGGCGCGTGAGAGATGCAGCCGATTGCGCGCGCTATTTATGGCTTCATGATACATGTGTGCGCGTCCAACTGAGCACGGGAGGACAAATTTTAGGAAACAAGCCGCTCTGCGTGTCGCGTATTCGGACACCAAGCGAACGTACTACGCCGATTACGCATTGCCGCGTTTCAGCGGTTTTCAAATGTCAACTTTACGTTTTTTTTCCTCCCGCAGTCGATCCGATCTATTTATGATGAGAGACGAAACGTGCATTTTTTTTTCTCAGATATCGTGTATTTTTTCAAGGCTAACGGGATTTTTTTTGAAAATTGCAGAGTAATCCGAGAAATATCGGTAATGTGCATTATTTATTGGTAGGGCGACTACACGATTTTTATTTTATTTTTCTGATCCGGAGAATCGAAGAAGATTCTCGCAAAGCGATAATTACATTCTGTCGAGCCAGATTTTTTCATTTCACGAAAATAAACTGCACACAACCTTTTTAAGTGAAGACATTTTTATTTTGTCTCTAACAAACCCAAACCAAAAAGCAGTTATTAACATTGAAACTAAAACATTTAACTTTTCCGAAACAAACCCAAACAAAAAAAAGTTGTCACTTTTCGAAATCGATACTCGTTTCTCCCTGTCAAATATCACTCCAATGTTTCCAAAAATTCGCCAAACAAAAAACAGCAAAACGCCTTGACGCACGGTGGTTCCATTTAGGAAAACGGTGGACATAAGATACGATGCGTAGTTTTTTTTAGAAAAAAAAATAAGCAATTATTTTTTGTATGAAAAAAAATAATCAATGATTTTTTGTATAAAAAAAAATCAATTATTTTTCGTATGAAAAAATAAATCAATGATTTTTTGTCTGAAAAAAATAATCAATTATTTTTTGTATGAACAAACAGATACTTAATTTTTTTTTCTTAAATTCGATCAACTTGTCGCGTGTTTTGTTGATACTATGTGGTAGCTCTAGTGATATTATACCAAAAAAAAATATAACACGCGCGTTCACTTGCGGCCGCGCGAGAAATTTGACATTTGAAGAAAAAATTGGTTTACTTGTTCGGCGAAGAATTCTTATCTTCTATATAAGATATAGATAGAGAATATATATAGAATATATATAGAAGAATATACAGATAAGAATTCTATAAGAATTCTTATCTATATATAAGAAGAATATATAGATAAGAATTCTTAAAGAATTCTTATCTATATATTCTTCTCCATATCTATTCATGCGTTTTCGTGTACTGCAGTATATTTTTATCGAGTTTGTGCAGATCGAAGTAATAAAAAATTACGTTTTAATTATTTCTCGCTGCCATTTTAAAGATTTTTGCTAAGGTAAAAGGCACTGTACCTATTTAATTTTAAACGGAGATCTAAAATTACGTTGTAAAATAAAACTGTTACGGGTAAATCTTATTCCTTTATTTTCAAAACACGATATAAATAAATGTCTTATTTTTAGTGAGCGGGCTTCATAAGTTTGCTGTTATGATCTACATAAATAGATAAGATCATCCCGTTACCACTACTCACTTAGCCACCTGCAAATTTATTGTTACCTGCACGAATGAATAAGTAATCTTGCGTACTCGGCCCCTGTTATCAACGAACAACGTTGTCTGACGGAGAATATATTTTTAGAGCATGGAAGAAAACCGTATCCCCGATTTAAAAAAAAAACGAAAATCCATCGTCAATCAAAAGTTCGAAAACATTTTTTTCTCAACAGACTACAAAATAATCAACCATTTAAAAAAATCCACTTTCTGAAAACGCGCTGCACGAATGACTATTGATAAAAAGTGGTGAAAAACACATGAACGGTAAAAATGGTGAAAAATAATTTACCGAATGGTGAGAAAAAAAAACAGGCAAATATTCGGAAGTGTCACTCCTGTCAGAATGGAGCTGATTTTTTTGTGTGTTATCTTACAGTTGAAAAACATCATATTCAATATTATTATGACAACGCATTAACAAACCAATGTCAATAAATATTTTTCAAAGATCACGTCGTCCAAATTTTGGGATATCACCACGAGGATCGCGCCATATTCTCTCAATATTTTGTGTACATGCTCCCGAATCGGGATCGATCCAAGCAAACAGACCCAAAAAAATTATTCGCCATTAAAATATAACTTAATATAAGATTTTATAATCAAAGAATTGATAAAAAAATGTACAGCCTCTTTTGAACGGGAGTGACACTTCCGAATATCTACCAAAAAATACATCTACTCGCTTCCCGTACCGCTATTCGAACCTAAAAAAATCTGGTGTCGAAGATAATGCCACGGTACATTTTTCCGGTTTTGCAGCAGCCCCATACAATTTTCTTGGATTAACGGATCGAGAGTCAGAACTTCTCATACGAACGATAAATTATTCTCTCTCTCTCTCCGAGTTTCGCGTCCACCCCCCCCCCCCCCCCCCAACCTCTCGCTCGTC
This sequence comes from Ophion ellenae, assembly GCA_963210295.1. Taxonomy (NCBI): domain Eukaryota; kingdom Metazoa; phylum Arthropoda; class Insecta; order Hymenoptera; family Ichneumonidae; genus Ophion; species Ophion ellenae. The sequence goes on along the minus strand of OY723385.1, from coordinate 801,470 downwards.
CGCTCTTTGCCGATACTTGGCTATAATCCCAGCAGGCGAGAGAAACCATCATCGGGGGAAAGGTGAAGGGAGTTCAGCTCTCGCCCAAAACTCCAGAGTAGATACTTCCCAAGGTAAGCCACAAGCCGCGGCTAAGTACACGTGCCATTAGATTGCGGATTCCTGCGTAACCTTTCTCTCATTGGCTTGGGCTATTAGGCCGGCCAGGGGATCTCCTCAAACCGTCAGGATAGCCGACCACTTCGGTCCTGGTGCGTTTTCCCGTCAACGGAGGAAAAAAAAAACACCAACGCCCGTGTCCTTTCGCAATGGGCTTTTTTTTAATCTCCAACGGCGGTAAACGGAAATTTTATTCTCCGTTGATTCGGCGAGCGCGCGCCTCGCTTTAATACACCGTGTCATACTTTTGCGCTATAATTCGCGGATAAAACGCCGGAATGACAGGATGCCCGGAATTACAACGCGAGAACGAGCAACGGAATGACATTGCGAGGGGGAAGGCTCGAGCTGTGCTCTACCTGTACGTGATGCGGTGGCACAACGTTTCCAGAATTATTACGATCTTGACGTTTGCATCGTTGGAACAAAAATTAATTCCTTCCAATTGAGGAATTTCAATTTTTTGGCCGATTCAGGCTGTTAAAATGACGAGTATATTTTGACGTATTCTCGGTTGAGATTTACGAACACAATTTGCAAAGTAGCAACGGTTTGTGATAGTAATACAAGAAAAGGCTAATAACACCCCCATGGAAATTTATATACGCAAAAATATACGGCAAATTTATTTGATTAATAATTGTAATATATGTGAAATGTATGCCGTATATTGAAAATATATGTTGCATATATGTGCCAAGGTGTAATTTTCGTAACGTTTTTGTATATGAGATGTATAGGCGTGGTATTACTGTATATCAATGTATCATATATCAATGATATATGTAGCATTTACCCTGCATATATACCACATATATTTAGCATATATGTTGCATACACACTGCGTACATACCACATATATACTTCATAAATGGTACATGTATGCCACATATATACAGATATGCGTAGCATATCTCTATATAGTGTTTATATGTAATAGCGTACTTTAACTGTAAGTTAAGTTTTTTTAAGTTTAAATTTTAAGTTTTATTAAGTTTAACTGTAATAGTGTTTATGCACAGCATATATTTTTTGTCAGGAATATGTATCGAAAATGTATGCGTCATATATGACGTATAAATGACACATATATGAGTCACATATGACGCATACATTTTTTATATATTTTTCTGACAAAAAAATAGATTGAAAATATATCGAAAATACATGCGTCGTATGTGCCTCATATGTGCATCATATATAGTGTTTATACGTAGCATACATGTTTTGGTCAGAAAAATATATCGAAAATATATGGGTCATATATGCGTCATATATTTAGTGCAAACATACTGAATATATACGTATTATTCTATTTTTCGTCACTATATATGCGACCGATATATATATATATTTTCTGCATATATTTTACATACATAAATTTCCATGGGGGCAATAAAATAAAAGATTATCAATATAATAATAAAACGATAATAATAATTCATTAGATTAATTAATTTTCATTATATGGTATTAATAATACAATCGCAATAATGGAATTTGATTATCTCGTTATAATTATTTTATTAGTTTTATTATTATTTTATTATGGAATGGAATAAGGTGTGCACGGAAAAAGGGAAGCTACCACTACAATGGAAAAAATAATAAAAAATACATAATATGAAGAAGGAAAATTATGATAAAAATAAGTTAATTTCAAAAATCGTCGTATTCCAACGATGCAAATTTCTTCATGAATTATCGTGGCCTCGTGTTCTTTCATACCCCCCGTCCCGCGCCAGTGTGCTATTTTATCTACTGCTTTACCAGTATTGCCTCGAAGCGAATTTTTAATAAAATTCCTCAACTCCTCGGTTTCCTATAAAATAATACATGCTAATAACGTTTGATTAGAGAATGCCCAATATCGTGAATATTATTCCCATTGCAGTGAAATTCCACATGCAATAATATTCTTACGGAACTTTGTACGCCACGTACGAAGAATGTTGGGGAAATATGCGCCGAATCGGCCGGCCGTACAAATCATTCGGTAATTCAATTAATTATCGATATGCATAATCCCAATTCCCGACAACGTCAATACTGCCGAAAGTCATATCCCATGCAATCAACGTCGATAACGCCAGAAACGAGACTCCAAACGATTTTGGAAATCTGTTGGAAGAATGATAAGACTGTCAACTTTTTTTACAATACCGATATTCAAAAAATAAATATATAGCGCGTAAAAACCAGCACAAACGTCTACCTAACGTAAGAACAATTAGACATTGTTTTCAACGACGCCGCTGCTTCTCGTTGCTGTAAATAGCGTCCCAAAAAAGGTTACGAAAATCTATCTAGGGTGAAAAGAAATTTTCACGTTATTTTTACATTTTTTACCGCAATTGTTTTTACCGGACGTAAACAAAAGTAAAAAAAAGTCACATTTGAACCAAGTGTAAAAACCAACCGTAAAAAAAAACGATACCCTTATAAACCCAAAAAATATCTGCCAACCGTAAAAAAATGTGTTCCCTTTTTATACCGCAACCAACGGGACTATTAAGGGGTTAGGCCACTCTAGGCCGGAAAAATAGGCTTTTTGGGGATTCTTTTTTCAGAAAAACTACCAAATAAATCGAGATTACATAAAATGGTGTTTATCGTATATATCAGTGACTGTGTACAATAATTTTTTTAAGCGATTAATTTCAAAATGGCGGCTGCGCAGCGTTTATCTCAAAAATGCATTTTTTAAGTTGGCCGGAAACATAACTCAGACAATTTTCAACCGATTCACTTGAAATGTTGAATATATCTTGAAAAATACATTGTCTATGGAAGCACGTAGGGTTTTTTTTTTATATTGCATAGTTCATTTGTTATTGACAATTATCTGACGAAATTTTTCACTTCCCAAAAATTTGCCTGAAAAATCGTCAAATAATTGTTAATAACAAGTGAACTATGCAATAAAAAAAATCCTACGTACTTCCATAGACAATGAATTTTTCGAGATATATTCAACATTTCAAGTGAATCGGTTGAAAATTGTCTGAGTTACGTTTCCGGCCAACTTGAAAAATGCAGTTTTGGGATAAACGCTGCACAGCCGCCATTTTGAAATTAATCGCCTTAAAAACATTATTGTATATAGTCACTGATATGTATTATAAACACGCATTTTTGTAATCTCAATTTATTTTGTAGTTTTTTTTTTAAAGTCCCCAAAAAGCCAATTTTTTCGGCCTCTACAGTGGCCTAAGGCCTTGAATATATTTAAAAGGAAAAAATATCACATTGGAACCAAGTGAGCCTTGTTTGGGTTTGTTTGGGTTACAAAAATGCACTAAGAAAATCGAGCAACCGCAAAAGGAAAGAAACAAACCCAAACGAACATTTACCAACCGTAAAAAGAAATTGTCCCCTTTTTATACAGCATCGCAAAACAGTATTCAATATGCCCTTCATTTTTACTGCAATTGCTTTTACGGGGGGTGAAAAAAAAAACAAGAAATGTCGCGTTGGAATGGAACCAAGTAAGGTTATTTTAATTAGCCGCAGCTCTTAACGTCCTCCTCTTGTTTGGACTCTTGTTTACCTTTTCTCGTTTTCTCTCAGAAACCTCTCTAATTTCCGCCGATGCCAAAGTGCACTGTGAGAATGCCCGAGGTCTCGTTCGCGTCTACCTTTTCCCGTATCCCTTCCTTCCATGCACTTTTCCATCCGCGAGATGTGGCGCGCGTTTGCCCTCGTCGGAAGTCCAAACTGCGCAACGACCGAATGGAAAAAAGTATCACGGAGGCGAACTCAAAAATGGAAAAAAGTATCACGGAGGCGAACTCAAAAATGGAAAAAAGTATCACGGAGGCGAACTCAAAAATGGAAAAGAATTGGACTGGGGATAATGTAGAATTTGTCTTTTTGTTTTGCAGAAAGCCGAGAGCTCGCTGTTCGAGACGAACATTCGATTCTTGGGGAGCTTGCTGGCTTGTTACGCCCTCACCGGCGACGTTATGTTCCGTGACAAGGCGGCCCAGCTGGGCGAACGACTGTTGCCTGCCTTCCAGACGGAAACTGGAATCCCACATTCCTTGATCAACCTGGCAACTGGCGTGAGTACTAATGATGGAATATAAAAAAATAATTAAGGCGTTACCCCCACTTGTAGCGCAAAAAAAGGCCTTTTTCAGGAATTTTTTTAAAGAAAACTACAAAACTTTTTCAATCGATCAATATACCATCTTAAAGAACACATCTTGAAGAACTTTGAGTAATTTTTTTATTGAAAAATATTACATTGTTTAGTGGCAAATGGCCGTCAATGAAATAATGTTTTTATATACACGGTTTGCGTTGGCCAACATTGCGGCGAAGTGGATCATCTGAAAAAAAAATGCGGATGGATTTAGTCAAATATAAGTATAAACTAGTCTTTAATCGAAGGATTTTAAAAAATATTCATTTTTCACAAAATGCCGGACAGTCAAAGTTAATGGTTCGATTTTAACGAAAAAAAACGGCCTTTTTTTGGCTATAAGACGGCCATTTTTTTCGAAAAAAAAATCGAACGATTAAAGACTACATTTTTATGTATTAAATAAGCCTGCAAAATTTCAAGAAGATCGGTTCATTAGTGTTCGAGTAATCTTCTTCACCGACTTCAGAAATGCCATTTTGAGAAAAACGCGTTTAAAGTTTCTCTTTCAACGCTCTTTCAACGCGGATTCTTCTCTTTCAACGCTCATATCTCAGTCAATTTTGTTCGGATCGACTTGACATTTTCAGGACATATTCTCAGATACTTATACTTCAAAAAAATGCAATAAAAAAAATCGATTTTTTCAAAATCGCAAGTGGTGGTAACCCCTTAACTCACAAAACGGCGAGGTCTTTTTTTTAATCAAACAACGCCGCCTGCGTTTGGTATTTAAAAAAATGCCGCGATTATTATCGATCTTTATGAAATAAGAAAATTATCAAAACGTGAAATAAGAAACATCGAACAACAAATAAGAGAAGTAAAAATGAGCATTTTTTTTTGAAAAATGTGGTTTTGCTTGTACGTAACGAATTAACGATTTTAGATTTGAGTTCAAATTGTAAAAAAGAAATTAAGTTCGGAACGTTAAAAAATGCACCGATCCAAATCATCAATGCATAAATATTTTTGGAGACATTCGTTTTATTTATTATTATTTAACAAATTGAAATATTTTGTTTATATAAAATGCTAGGTACAATTTTCGAAGGGACGACGATTTCTTTATTATAAAAATAAACAACAGAACACAATTCCAATTTTCTAGAGAATTTTTTTTGACCTTATCAAGTCAAACAAAAAAAAACAAGCTATCACCTTTTGCAGTCGAAATAATTTGTTTTTCTGTAACAAGACCCAAACAACAAAACAACTTGTCATTTTTCCAACTCGAAGCATTTTTTTTCTAACCCCAAATAAAAAAGAAGTCATCACTTTTGAAGTCGAAATATTTTTGTTATTAAAAAAAAACAGTATCAAAACGTTTGAAAATCTGAGGCCAGCCTCAGTCAATGTTTTAGAGAAAACGCCATTTATTCGCCATGAAAAAAGCGGGTATGGTTCCGAAAACCCCCATCCTCCGATCGAGCTGAAATTTTGCACAGACCTCCCTTTTAATATTTGGAGACAACCCCAGGGATTTTTGGCGACGCGCAATATTTTTTGCCGTGGGTTTGTTTGGGTGTGTTTGGCGCGCGTTAAAAAAAATTCAAAATTCAATATCTCGAAAACTATTGCGAGTCCCCAAAAATCCCTTTTGGGGTTCACTTAAGGGGTTTTATTCAGTCAGGAGGCCCAAAAAGAACGATTTTTCAAGAATTTTTCTTGAGAAGACCTTTATATCTATGAACATAAAATTTGTACACATATTATGGTAACTTTGAACTGTATTTTAACATTTTTTATTTGTTAAAATAATTATTTTGAAAGCTGCTATAGCTGATCTCCGCGAGCACCTGTAAATAAGGCGTCTTGCAGTGAGCACGATATCTCTGGACTGGATTATCTAAAATGAAAAAAAAAACCAAAAATATTTCCTTAATATAATGGATTATCGTGCAATTGATCGAAGGAATAAGCAAAATAATAATTTTTGACAAAATGGCGGCTTGCAAAAAAAAATCGATTCTTGACAAAAATTTAGGCCTTGAATTGTTTATAAAATGGAAAATATTTATCGGTGAGAAAAAACCTTCGATTAATTACGAAAAAATGTACGTGAAAAGATTGTGTTGAAATTTGAGACTGATCGGTTTTTATATCGAATGTCAGCCACATTTTAACGCATCAAAAAAAAAATACCTTTTGCCACGAAAAAAAAATTGAGAAAAGCCCGCAATTGAAAATTTCCCCGAGCGTAATGGTTTTATCTCGCGAAAATCAAAGCTCTTCGCGAAACAAAGCGAGCGGGCGGAATAATTAGAATTATACAAACGAGATCTTCGTTCCGGAGTTTGCACAGACTGAGACCCCCCCCCCGTCTCGCTCTTTCTCTCAAATCCACCTGGGAGAATTTCGCAAAAATTCTCTTGTACGGGATCGACGGTAGACTTTGAGCGCCCCCGGCGAGGTGAGAAAACATAAAGAGATACAAAGCTTCGTAAGAGAGCTTTGCACTCCTCGAATCGTGGGTACGAAACTCTCGAGTTTTCCCTTTTTCTTTCCCCACACTTCTCGGCCAACCGAATCTCAAGTATTAGGCGAGAGAGTTTTATAAAACGGCTCGTGTCGTTTGATAGTTTGTGGGGCTTCCGGCTCGCTGTACTCCAATTCGTCGCCACTTTTGCGCGCGCACGCCACAGTGCCCACTCGAGTAATAACGCTCGGCTAAATTCTCTTTGCTCAAGAGCCTTTCGAGAAACTGAAACTGAGGCCGGCTCGTCGCACTGGGCTCATTTAATTGAAACGATTTTCATCAAGTCACGTCTCTCGGAGCCCAACACGGCGGTGAAAATGAGAGGTGCACTTTGGGATGAAAATCTTTTTACGTATTTATTTATATATACATTTGTCTTTAATTAAGACGCGAATTTTTTAATTGCTCGCATAACGAGACTCAATTGAGTCCTCTCAATGCAAATAAAAAAGACGAACGGCTCTTTGGTCGTCCGGAAAATTATTGATAAAGTGGAGCTTTTTTTTTTCTTGTACCACAAACGATGGGAGAAATTGGTTAATATCCTTCGGGATTTTTTCAATCTCTTTATACCTTTGAGGAAGAGCCTGGGCAACTCCAGGGTAAAGTTGCTTTCACGTCAATCGACTTCCTTTCAAATTGCACGCTATCAATAGAATGTTCTTAAAAGAGCATGTTTCGTCTGTTTCGGAAAAATATATTCCGTAAGTCCAACAGAATCGAATATGAATGTAAAAATAAATGAAATAACGTTTAATAGAAACTGAATAGTATTAAATATGAATGAAATAATATTGAATGAAAATGCAATAATATTAAATGAAAATGAAATAATATGAAATATTAATTGCACCAATTTAATTGTCGATTCATAGAGCAAGGAGATTCGAAGGGTGATAAGAATGGGCGATCATACCAAGGGGAGGGGAGACCCTCTAGGTTGACGTAATCAACTCTCTCGTTCCGAGCTGCTCCATAACGGAGAGCACCGTTCGTTTATATCTTCCCTCGCTGGAATTAGCGCCGACAACTTAATTGCCTCGGATTAAATTATAAAACGATCATGCTCATCCCTTGGATTTTCCCCGCCCGGTTCCGCACTTGCGTTTTAACGTCGTCTCTCATTCATACATGGGCATCTCCGGTTTGAGGCCCCGAAACTACCATCCCGACGGTTTATAATTGTTTTTCGGTGATTTTAAACGGACGTGACAAAAATATTTTGCAAGACGAATTTTCCGACACTGTGCGATTTATGAGCGCGGAAATACATTTTTTAACATTCGCAAACAATGATTTGCATTGCTTGAGAAAAAAAAGTATTGTATGACGAGAAGAAATGTTTTCTGAATTGTTGCTTACCGTGATATCTGATTCGAGCCATTTAATTATTATCGAAGATCTTTTATTCTCGCTGCAATACGAGTCGAGACATTCGAATAAAATGTTAGAAAAAAAAGTTTTGTTGACGCAATGATTTTGTTGGTGATTTAAGAAAAATAAGGAACTTAATTCAATAGTAATAGTAAAGAAATCATTGATTTAATAATAGAGAAATAATACATCGTAATTTAATACTGGAGAAATTATTAATAGAGGAATATTCGATCGTCATTTAATAATCGCGAAACAATTAATCGAGACATGTCTCCCTATTAATGGTTTCTCTATTATTAAATTAAGATCTATTATTACATACCTCTAATTTAATAATTACTGGAGAAATAAAACACCCTTATTTCGCAAAAAAAATAATACATTTAAAAAATGAGAAAATTCACCGTCCAATTATTTGATTGCTTTTTGCCGAACAGGCGAGCCGGAACTACGGCTGGGCGAGCAGCGGTTGCAGCATACTCTCCGAAATCGGTACGCTTCATCTCGAGTTCACATATCTGAGCGACATAACGGGTAATCCGGTATTCCGTAGCAAAGTTGAGCACGTGAGAAAGGTGCTCAACAGCCTCGACAAGCCGAAGGGACTTTATCCGAATTACATTCATCCGAAAACCGGCCAATGGGGACAACGTGAGTACCACTATTGTTCCGTTCTACTAAAATAATTTCTCTATCACCGCTACGGGCCTACTGCGATAAGAAGACCGTGAAGTCCCGTGGAAAATTAAAAATAAGTGTTCGTCGGTAAATTCCTCGTGCAGGCTTCGACATTAATTGCGATCGAAGTCGATACACCCGAGGGGGCCCGGGGGGGGGGGGGGGGGTGGAAGAAGAGGGAGAGTGAAAAAAAAACAAAGTAAAAATAAACAGGCATATTGATGAATCGGAGATCGCGCGAAGGAATTTCACTGTGAAGTGGAACCGGGCCCCGGGCTACGAAATATTGTACAAAGAGGACGAAAATGTGCCGCAATGAGGGGAAGCCTCGAGAACGTTGCACCCAAGTCGATTTTCGAGGCGATCTGTCTTGTTCCGCGATCCCCTACGGTCCCTCTCTTCTCTCTCTCTCCTCATCCCCTATTATTTGTCCGGCTGGCTGACGCGGCCATTATAAACATTCTACATCCTATTACCGTAATGTCATTTAATAAATCTACGTCGAATTCGGTGGCCAAATAGATTTTTAATTCGGTCCCTTCGTTCGTTTATAATAGCGCCGATCGCGAGCTCCCGTGGGCATCTCGCGTCGGCGCTCATCGAACTTCTTCAGTTATCAATTACTAAATCCAAATGGCATCCGCCTGTAGACGGCGAGACTACCGAACTTATTTCCTCACCGTCCCCTTGCTCCACGTCGAATCTTCCCGCCTCGTTTACCTCGTCATTTTCTTCGTGACCCACGCCGTTCGGCAAGCGGAGGATTATCATTCTCGGCATTTGAATTTAACCCTAGTTTTCGCCTGTACTTGTAGCACGTTGCCGATTTTTGGTTCTTCATTGCAGATGTTTGATTCGTCATTGGCGATTTCAGTTTGTCATTGCCGATTTTTGGTTGCTTGGTGCCGATTTTTGCTTCGTCATCGCCGATTTTTAGTTCCTCATTGCCGTATTAGTTCGTTTTTGCCGATTTTCAGCTTCGTTTTTGCCGATTTTCAGTTCGTCATTGCCGATTTTAATTTGTCATTGCCAATTTTGGTTCGTCATCGCCGATTTTTGGTTCGTCATTGCCGATTTTAGTTCGTCATTGCCGATTTTTTGTTGCTTGTTGCCGATGTTTGCGTCGTCATAGCCGATTTTTAGTTCCTCATTGCCGTTTTTAGTTCGTTCTTGCCGATTTTCAGTTGGTCATTGCCGATTTTAGTTTGTCATTGCCGATTTTTGGTTCGTCATCGCCGATTTTTGGTTCGTCACTGCCGATTTTAGTTCGTCATTGCCGATTTTTTGTTGCTTGTTGCCGATGTTTGCGTCGTCATAGCCGATTTTTAGTTCCTCATTGCCGTTGTTAGTTCGTTCTTGCCGATTTTCAGTTGGTCATTGCCGATTTTAGTTTGTCATTGCCGATTTTTGGTTCGTCATCGCCGATTTTTGGTTCGTCACTGCCGATTTTAGTTCGTCATTGCCCATTTTTGGTTGCTCGTTGCCGTTTTTTACTACTTCTTCATCGCCGATTTTTATTTCATCATTGCCGTTTTTAGTTCGCCCTTGCCGATTTTAGTTTGTCATTGCCGATTTTTTGTTGCTTGTTGCCGATGTTTGCGTCGTCATAGCCGGTTTTTAGTTCCTCATTGCCGTTGATAGTTCGTTCTTGCCGATTTTCAGTTGGTCATTGCCGATTTTAGTTTGTCATTGCCGATTTTTGGTTCGTCATCGCCGATTTTTGGTTCGTCACTGCCGATTTTAGTTCGTCATTGCCCATTTTTGGTTGCTTGTTGCCGATGTTTGCGTCGTCATAGCCGATTTTTAGTTCCTCATTGCCGTTGATAGTTCGTTCTTGCCGATTTTCAGTTGGTCATTGCCGATTTTAGTTTGTCATTGCCGATTTTTGGTTCGTCATCGCCGATTTTTGGTTCGTCACTGCCGATTTTAGTTCGTCATTGCCCATTTTTGGTTGCTCGTTGCCGTTTTTACTTCTTCATCGCCGATTTTTATTTCATCATTGCCGTTTTTACTTCGCCCTTGCCGATGTTCAGTTGGCCGTTGCTGATTTTTAGTTTGTAGGCGCCAATTTTAGTTCGTTGTTGCCGATTTTTTGTGGCTCCTTGCCGATGTTTGCTTCGTCGTTGCCGATTTTTGGCTGCTCGTTGCCGATTTTTGCTTCGTCATCGCCGATTTGTACTTCCTCATTGCTGTTTTTAGTTCGTCCTTGCCGATTTTCAATTGGTCATTGCTGATTTTTAGTTTGGAGTTGCCGATTTTAGGTCTTTCTTGCCGAATTTTCGTTCGTCATTGCCGATTTTAGTTCGCCGTTGCCGATTTTTAGTTCGTCATTCCTGATTTCGATTTGTCTTTGCCGATTTTAATTCATCGTCGATGCGTCTTACTTTTGAAAATGTTTCCATATGACAAAAAACGTGTAATTGAGTTCACGTATTGCTTGCGTCGGCACAGATTGGAACAAATTCCGAAAAAATAATTCAAGTTGTACATTCGGCTCGGTCTCCGTCTTCCACGGCCCCCTTCCCTCTCTTTCTCTTTCTCTCTCTCACTGTGTATGTTTCTGCTCCACGATCGCGAGGACTACAGCTGAATAAATTAGCAGTAACAATTTTGGAGAACGACCCAAGTAGCTCGATCCAATTTCTCCTTAAGGAGGGTCAGGAACGTGACGCCTTGACTTGATTATATTTTGGTCCCGAATCTCGTAGCCCGCGTGCGTTGATCTTACCGTTTTACTCCAAACAACGAGCGCCCTCGTTACGAACGCTTTCGTTATTATTAAGTCGTGTGTATACCGGGTTGACAACCTCAACGATAACGTGCACGTTTTACGATAGCCAATCCGCTCTTACCGCGATTTTTATACTTCCGCTGTAGATTTATTTCGAGCCTCCGAACTCTCGGAAAACTCACCGGTCTTTCGAGGCCGAGCGAATTGATGATTCTCATAAATTTCGAAATAACCGAAAACCGAAAGAAAAAAAGGCCTTTTCGTTAGCGATGAAAAGGAAATAAAAAAGTTTTGTATTTGGTTTACGTTCGACAGACCACATGTCCCTTGGCGGCCTCGGCGATAGTTTCTACGAATATTTGCTAAAAGCCTGGATCCAATCCGGCATGGAGGACGTCGAAGCGAGAACAATGTGGGACAAGGCTATGACCTCAATAGAAAAGTACATGATCATGAAGTCTCCCGGCGGATTACTCTACGTCTCGGATCTCAAGTACGATCGACCCGAAAACAAAATGGGTCATCTCGCCTGTTTCGCCGGTAAGATATTAACCATGACTCTACCTTGCCGTAGTGGAAGATTACCGGAAGCGCACCGATTCTTTTCGAGCAAGAGACAATAATTATCCCTCGATATTCTTTTTGGGGAATATATTGATGTAGATTATTCTTCGATAATGAAACAATTTTGCAATATTCTTATGTGTTTGTTTGGTACTTTCCTTTGATTGATATTTTCGTGATATATTATTTTGGCTTTGTTTGGGTTCATTTGGATTTTATTAGTATTTTGGTATTTTGGGTTAACTTTCTAATGACTTAAAATACTATTTTGGGTTTATTTCGATTTTTTTTTGTATTTTGCCATCTTTTGGTCGGCGTGGGTTTATTTGGCAATTTCTTAAAATATTTCTTTGGGTTATTTTTGTTAATTTGCGTTATGTGGTATTTTTTGGTTTATTTTTCAATTTCTTGAAATATTCTTTGGGGTTTTTTTTTACGTTTTTTGTGTGTTTGAATATTTACTATTAAAAAAAAAAAATTTTGTTTGTTTTGGACCGTTTGGTATTTTCTTGAAATATTATTTCGTGTTTGGTTGGATTTGTTTGGTATTGCCTTAAAGTATTATTTTGGCTTTGTTTTTGATTTTTGCAAAATATTTTTTTAGAAGTCTGAACTGTAAAAGATCCCAAAAAATCCATAATACATTATTTATTACTCAGATTGAAGAATTCTTCGAAATTTATCCAAGTATTAAGGAAATTGATAAATGAATAAATTGATAAAAACAACTGGTCACTTTTTCAAGTAAAAACATTTATTTTTTTATAAAATTTCGAGCTCCGCACGCCTGTAAAAAAAATTACGTATCAAAAATAGCGTAATGACCCGATAGACTACAGAAAATTCATTTGTGCGGAAAAAAAAACGCTCAAAAAAATATGAAAAACTGTTAAAGTTATCGTTGCCATCGCTGTATCGCGAGTAAGGGACGAAAAAGGGACGAAAGAGACTACCAAGATTCCCAACGACAATGACCCTAATCCACCGTAACGACCGCGTATTTTTCAGGTGGTATGTTCGCACTCGGCGCGAAAAACACGAAGAAAGACGCGGCGAAAAAGTACATGGACATCGCCGCCGGACTAACGAACACCTGCCACGAATCCTACGATCGCACCGTTACGAAACTCGGGCCCGAGGTTTTCCATTTCATCGAGGGCCTCGAGGCGAAGAGCCTGAAAAACGGCGAGAAGTATTACATCCTGCGACCCGAGGTAAATCTCCTTTTCCCTTTATACACGCTCTCACTTTCCTGGCTCTCATAGCCCAGTCACGTCCTCTCAGCTTCGAAAATCTCGAATCCGTTAAAATATGCGTCCTCTAGAACTTCCAAAATAATCGATTACAAGGAAACAAAAAACATTTTTTCATCTAAAAAAATGCATTCACGAGAATTCCCAAAATAGTTATTTTTTAGGAAAAAAGGGAATTTTTGAATCGTGCAAATAAGCGTCCACGAGAACTTCCGAAATAGTTATTATCGAAAAAAATCAATCGTGAAAATATACGTCCTCGAACATTTCCAACATAATCAACTTCGAGAAAAAAAAGAATTTTCCATTGTAAAAGTAAGCGTTCATGAGCATTTCTACAATAATTATTATCCGGGAGGAAAAAAGGGGGAGGAATTTCCAAAATAATCGTCTACAAGGGAACAAAAAATATTTTTTTCATAAAAAAAATACATTCACGAGAATTCTCAAAATAGTAATTTTTCAGGAAAAAAGGGGTTTTTTTATCGTACAAATAACCGTCCACGAGAACTTCCAAAATAGTTATTATCGATAAAAAAAAAATTTCGATTATCCGCCCTCGAAAATTTCCAAAATAATCAACTTCGAGAAAAAAAAGAATTTTCAATTGTAAAAATAAGCGTTCCCGAGAATTTCTACAATAATTATTATCCGGGAGGAAAAAGGAGGAGGAATTTCCAAAATAATCGTCTTCAAGGAAATGAAAAAAAATCTTTTTTCATCTAAAAAAAATGCATTCACGAAAATTCCCAAAATAGTTACTTTTTAGGAAAAGAGGGAATATTTTTATCGTACAAAGAAGCGTCCACGAGAACTTCCGAAATAGTTATTATAAAAAAAACAAGAAGTTTCAATCGTAACAATATTACTCCTTGAGAATTTCCAAAATAATCAACTTCGGGAAAAAAATGAATTTTAAATTGTAGAAATAAGCGTTCACGAGTATTTCCACAATAATTATTATCCGGGAGGAAAAAAGGAGGAGGAATTTCCAAAATAATCGTCTACAAGGGAATAAAAAATCTTTTTTCATCTAAAAAAAATGCATTGCCGAGAATTCCCAAAATAGTTATTATAAAAAAAACAAGAAATTTCAATCGTAAAAATATTAGTCCTCGAGAATTTCCAAAATAATCAACTTCGGGGAAAAAAATGAATTTTAAATTGTAGAAATAAGCGTTCACGAGCATTTCCACAATAAATATTATCCAGGACGAAGAAAAGCGAACAATTTTTAAATCAGCATGATTCAATCTGTCATATTTTGAAAAAAAAAATGATTTAAAAATGACACACCCCTCATATGGATTACTATCGATAAGTTCCTAAATTTTTAATAAAAAATCCATTATTTCAAAATCGTGCAGGTTTGCGGTTAGAATAATTTCAATAATATCAATTCCTTTTTTCCTGCAAAATAAATAACAATCATCCTAACATCTCCACTCTTTGTAAAGATCAATAAAAATAAAAGAGCAGCAAGAGTTATTAAAAAACATCGATCAATGTTTCAATAATTAATTTGTCAAATAAACAATCCGAAAAGTTATAATATTTATCAAATATCTCCTCTTTAAAAAAAAAGGCATTTCGTCATTGTCCTGTTCTTTCTTTTTCTCCCGTTCGCAGACCTTCGAGTCGTACTTCGTGATGTGGCGACTTACCAACGACACGAAGTACCGGGAATGGGGCTGGGAGGCCGTCCAGGCCCTCGAAAAGCATTGTCGTGTACCCGGAGGATTCACGGGTCTTCACAACGTATACATGGCTGATTCAGTGAAGGACGACGTGCAGCAAAGCTACTTCTTCGCCGAGACGCTCAAGGTATACATTATTTCGTTCTTTCTCTATACGCGAGAAGTCCCATATCCTCGCTGTATTTATGCGCGCACTTTGCCCGGGAGAGTCATCCGGAATGTCTGCAAAGTACAGCGTCACCTCGGACCTCGAGGAACAAAATGGTATGACGAAAGAAAGGAATCGTGGAAATTCGTGCAGGACGTCAAACTATATTTTTTCATGAAATAAATATTTATCCTTTGTGGGAATTTCTTTTGAAGGTAAATCGTAAAAATATTGAGCGTGTATTATTTATTGGTACCTTTTTTAGTTGCTTTGGTGGTGTGTTCGTAGCTTTAATAACTTTGGTAACTTTCTGGGTAGCTTTGGTACTTCCTTTGCTGTAAGCTCTGCTACCTATGGGATATTCCACGCCATTTCACCTAGCCCGTGAAACGGTTTATTTTTAACTTATGCTCAATTTAACAGACAAAAAAATGTTCATACGAAATAATTTATTTTCGTTAAATTCAGCACAAATAAAAAATAAACCGTTTCAGGCCTGTCGAAGCCGAATTGAAAATCGCAAATTATTAATAGCATTATTGAAGATAAAAATAATAAAAATCTTCTCAACAAATATGATTAATTCGAAAAAGAATAGAAGGAAAAATCGGCCCACGATGAGACTAGTCATAAAAATCATAGAATGGATCACTCTATTTTAGAGAATTTATTGAAAAACATAAAAAACGGCAATCGTCTTTTTAAAAAGCAGTTTATTAAAAAGCATCTTTTTAACAAACCGTTTCAGGCCTGTCGAAGCCGAATTGGAAATCACAAAATCATTAACAGCATTATTAAAGATGAGAATGATAAAAATCTTCTCAAGGAATATGATTAATTCGAAAAAGAATAGACGGAAAAATGGGCCCACGATGAGACTAGTCTTAAAAATCATAGAATGGATCACTCTATTTTAGAAAAATTTTTGAAAAAAATAAAAAATGGCAATCATCTTTTTAAAAAGCAGTTTTCACTTTAGAAGAAAAAAAACGTTGACATTGATAATTGATAATTTTTTTCGTATTTTTTAACGAAAGTATGCTTCAAAGTGAAACAAATTTATATACAGACATTTGTCGATATCTCAATTAGTTCAGGAGTTATCAGCGTTTGAACGATTCCAAAACTTCCTAGACATTTTTTGGACAATTATAACTCCCGAAAGAGAAGAGATAAAAATCTAAAAATTGGTGTCGATACTCCGCGCATGAGGTACAATTTTACAAAAAAAAATCAGGAAATTCAAAAATGGCCGGGGTCTCGGTCCAGGTGAAACGTGGAATATCCCGTATGTAGGTGGCTTTGGCACATTTTTCAGTACCTCCTGGTATATTGATACCATTTTGAGTAGCCTCTGGTACTTTGGTACCTTGTCTAATACCTTTTGTTTGAAAAAATTCATTTACGATTCCGGGCAAACGAAATTATATCTCCGCACTGATGATTGAACCGCAAAAAATTACAAATAATATCGATTTTTTAAAAACTCGTTAATTTTTGTTTCTCGTTGCAGTACCTATACCTGTTGTTCAGCGACAACGACCTGATAAGCCTCGACGACTGGGTCTTCAACTCCGAGGCTCACGTGCTTCCGATCCGAGGGAATCCTCTCTACCGCGCGGCTCCACCTTTATAAAGAAAAGCCCAGTGATCACCAAAATTCGCGTTTGTCTCTCGCTCTCACGTCCTTTCTCGCGTGAGCGAGTGGTACGGCGAGGCCGCCAGTCCCCGGATCGCCAATCGCCTCTTACGCGAGCCCAATCAACGAGGGAACATTTTTTAGCCAATATACGAGAAATAAAAACGAGATTAATCGGCAATACTGGATTTTCGCGTCTTACCGCAACGCGGGAAAAATCGCCTCTCAATTCGCATCCCAAGCGTTCCAACATTGCCGCGATTCATCGTTTAGATCGATTTTTATTCGCGACGACCGGAGAGCGAATGAAAAAGAAAGGAAAAAAAATGGCAAAATTGTCCTGTCGAGCGATAATCGCATTTTCCACGTTTTAAATATAGAAGATTTAGGACGGAAGTGAACCTGTAATATATTGACTCATGCTTCGTTGTGTCGGATTGAGAAAAGAAAAAAAACCCAGTACGTATATATATATATATATATAGGGACGAAAGGAAAATTTAGGAACCGTCGCAATTGCTGACTGGGACAAGGGTTTAGCTTGATCCCTGCTGCTGACAATCTCCCGAGCCAATTTTTAAGGCACGTCGATATAACCCCGGGGGCGGGGGGGGGGGGGGGGGCTCTCGCCTGACATCCTTTGTCTTGATATATGATTAAAAAATGATTGATTGATCGCATTTTAATAATTAATTATTAAATGAATTTAATAATTTGAGGATACGGCAAATTCGCGTTCAATTAATTTAACATCAAATGAATGTGACTTATGTGATAATGAATTATTGAATTTTCAATTAATCGAACGTGACCACGCTGGCTCAAATTTAGACATTAAAAAATCATTAATTTATCACATTTTAATCATTAATTATTAAATGAATTTAATAATTTGAGGATACGGCAAAGTCGCGTTAAATTAATTCAATATTACATAATTAATGATTCCGTTTTTAATGAATCGAACGTGACTATCGTTAGAATGGATTATTAAATTTTCAATTAATCGAACGTGACTACGCTGGCTCAAATTCAGACACGAGACATCTGGCAGACCTGCATCGAGTCAGTGGTATATAGACGTGGCCTAATACATTTCAATAGGAACTTTAGCATTATTTTATCGCACTGGAACAGGCTGAGAAGAAAAACAGTCGATTCTACATTTGTGGAATTTCTATCTTGATTTATTTCTCTTTTGTTTGTCTTTTCATTTGAGATTTGGTTGTCTTTTATCTGTTTTCTTATTTGTGATTTACTTTACTTTTGTCTGTCCCTTCTCCTTGTTAATTTTTTCTTGACACATGCCTTGGCCAGCTCTCACGCCACGCGAGCGTGGAAAAAAATTCGAAACGGGCCGAATTTGAGTGTGTATCGAATTCGGAGAGATCGCTCAACTTCCGCTCAAGTTTTTTTTTTTCGGGGGATGAAACTTTTGACGTTTTTATTCATCCCTCGTGGAATTTTCACACTGCTGTCCCAACGGATTAAAAAAAACTCAAACGAACTCGCTAAACTTCCGACCAAGTTCTTTCCAGAAAGAAATCATTAGGAAAATACGAAGTATCTTTTTTTCGCTTTCACCTTTTATTTTATTCAACGCCCATAAAGAGAAAAGCATTTCCTTGTTACTCAAGTCAATGTTGCGTCCAACATTTGAGAACCGCAAGAAAATTCAGTTTATATTAATTTCCCCAAAAATAAATATTCATTTCGTCCTATCTAACAACAGGCAATATTCTCCTCGAGAATAAAAAAATCGATTTTTAAAAAATCCGCATTTATTCGCACGTTCGCATGCATCTTTCCCCATTTTTCTTTCCCTCATTCCAGGCCACCTATGTTCGAGCATGTCGAAAAAAAAAATTAACCAAGCAAATCTAGGGTGAAAATTGCGCGAGACTTTTGTCGACGATATTAGTCTCAAAAACTTTATCGAGCAATGCGGGGAAACAGAGTACACTTATGCACTGTTGTTCGAGGGGCATGATCGTTAGTGAAATTCCCTAGGGAACGGTCGCAAAAAACGACCGCTAGTTTTACCGGCCTCTGTACTGAATCGAGAAACGTCTCTCGCCTTTCTCCATCTTCCTCTTTCCAATTTCGCAAAGACCAGCCACTTTTATTTCATCGCATTGGCTCGTGAAAGAAAAAACGAGAATATCTCAAAGTCCCTGAACCGATTTTTGTTTTCCTTTCGAGGGGGGGGGGGGGGGTAAGATATAAAAATAAATAGGCAAACGAAGCGTGGCGCTGAAAGATAGTCTCATGCTAAAACACGTAGCCCTCGGTGTGAGCGAGAAAAAAAAAAAGAATTGAAATAAAATCGTCTAGACAATTACGAATTAGCAAAGTGGGGATATCGAGCGTAGCGTTGTAAATAAATATCGATGAAAGTCATATTCTATACATGTATATTGCATATAACGAAGTGAGAGAATAGTTTCACACAATGAGCGGATCGACGATTGTAAATTTGTCGCAACGAAATAACGCGAGCCGCCTCGGTAGGCTAAAGAAAGGAAAAACAAAGTCTGCCAACGGGTGATCGAAGGTGAGCATTTTTTTTTTACAGGCGACACATACGCCCACGCATACAAATACGAATAACAATGACAAATGAAACTTCCAATTTACACGACGTTATCACGGCGAGAATGTTACTTAAGTGTGCGATCAATTTTTCTCTCGAGCTGCCCCCTCTTCGCCTAAAAAGACGTCCCTTCGATTTTCTTCATTCTCCCTCGAGAAATCGATCGCGATCGAAAAATCGATTTCAAGGCTCTTCGTTCCAGCGACGAAGACGAATAATAAGTGTGATAAGAGTGCGAGGAGGACGAACGTTGATCGGTTGTCGAACGATCAAACTGGCTGGAAAATGTAAAAAATTATAGCCACTTTTTCCTCCTTAGTTTTTTCAATTCGCGGATCGTCGTTCTACTGCCGATCGTTTTCCATTCGCGTGTCTCTGCGCTGGTCATTGACGAATCACTTGTACGAACGTACCGTAAACTCTAAGAATTATGCATATAAATAATATAAATACCATTTACATGATAAATTATGTGTTATAATATAATATACCATTTATAATATATAATATATTGTAATATATAACGCGACGACTATTATGTTGTTACAAATTATATTATAATTCGTGATGTAATATACAATAATGTGCTAGTCGTCGCGTTTATATTATAACATATAACGACATATAATAAATTATAATATGATATATAAGAGTGTACTAGTATAATTTATATCTCAATATAAACCCGACGGCTAGAATATTATTATATACCATATTATAATTTATAATGTATAATATATTTTAAATTACATATTATAATATAAACGCGACGACTAGGATTTCGTTTTTGTAATGCAATCTTGTAAACAATCGTCTGTTAACGAGTTAAGATAATAAAAATAACAATAACAATAGTATTACAATGGCCCCACGATTAAGCTCCCAGGCCACGACATACGTGTATGTGAATCGTTTGAAATAAGGGAGGAAAGAAACAAGTGGAAACGGTTTATTCGAGAGGGAGAGAGAGAGCGGAGAGAAAAGTGTCGCAAAATCAATCGGCAACCCGGAAAGCAGCGTCGATGATTAGTGATATATTATAACGCGTGCGAATACTTTTGTGCATAGTTATTTAATAATTTATTGTTAATTAGAAAACACGTTTGTTTCGATCAGTTTTTTTCTTCGATTAAACGGGTTTTGGGTACAATGTACTTCGGTTCTTTTTTACCGTCTCAGTAATTTTTTTACATTTATTTATTTTTTTTCTGCATTTTTAAGTTCACATTGTTTTTCATCGACTGAAGAATTTTTCAGCAACGAGGAGATGCCTGTCGTGGGTGAACGAGCGTCGGACAAAAACGTCACGGGAGCTACTTGTCGTCGACCCTCGACATAGTTTCCGCTTTTTTAAAGCAGTAACGCGCAGGGAGGGTGGAATTCTTTATCGTCGAGCCCTTTGGATCTCAGTCGTTCAAAGATAGCTCGTGAACCTCGACGTTTAATATAA
>OY723385.1:760795-780355 GCA_963210295.1 Ophion ellenae | reverse complement strand
CAGTGTATAAAAAATCATTCGAAAATAATGAATTTTTACAGTAGTGATTCGTCAGAATGGACGATTGTGTGGTATCGATTGTATCGAAAAACGACACTCCGAAATTCGATCTCGTTCACCCCTGGAGCTTCTGTTGATAACAATGAAAAATTACATCACCCTTTTTGTTCTCAAAATTTGACCTCTCTCTTTTCAGAATCAACGAAAAAAATCAAATTCTTTCCATTAGTTTCTGAATTATGAATTTGGAAAAAAGTGCAATTCTGGCGTTTTTCTCTTTCGCTAAACATTTTTATGTACTCAAACAGCTTTCTCAGGCAAAATATGAACGGAACACAGATTTACTCTTGACAGGAGCTTTCCCAACGGTCTGCTCATTGTTTTAAAAAAATCATTCGAATAGACCTAATTTAAAAAAAGCACGGCATTCGAAAGTTGTCGGGGTCTCACAGACCCAGTGTGTATAACTGTGTAGCGAAAAATATGAGTGTACTCCAAGGGTTAAATTTATGTTTTAATTTACGTGAATTTATTCAAATCTATTTTTTAAATGATGTAAATTAATTTTTTTAATGTATTTATTTAAATTATTCAAATGGTAGTCTAACCTAAAAATTCTATCATTACAAAACAGAATGCAGCAGTGAGGTATATACGGGGTGTCTTGTAATGACTGAATAATCCTGCCACTGTCGATAGATCAGATTATGTCCTACTATATGCTGGAATTTCAGTTTAGTGACAGTCCCACAGTTTTTGAGATTTCGGGCTTCGTGTTATTTTTTGAAAAAAAAAATCCTCTTCTTTTGGTATTTCGCATGCCATTTAGTACATTTTTTTTACACCGCAGGCTATCAATGTCAGATGTTCGAATTGGTTTGCATGAAAATTCTTTTTCATACTTCATCTTTTTTCATAAAGTTTTCTTAGCATTTGAGGCTGAAAAGAAGACATTTCTAGATAAAACAAATAACGAAGAGTATTTATTTTAAACTAGGTTGAAAAAAGTTATTATTTGTCGAAATTGCATGCGAAAAACGAAAAGCAAATCATTTTTTTCCAAATAAGAACATGACCCAGAGTCTGGAAAACCGTGGGACTTTTCCTAAACTGAAATTCCAGCTTATATAGATTTGTATTTCATTTTAATAGGTGACCTTGAATGACCTTGAACGACTTTGACCCTCTAATGTTTTTTATGCGGCTTGAGGTGCTCCACTAGATGGGTGAAAAAAAAATGTACCATTCCATTTAAAAAAAGTGGAGGTGACCTTCACTGTGCGTCAGCGCCTCCAGCGAAATAAAAAAAATTGCTTGCATTCGATGGCCCCCTTCACACAGTACAACTTTTTTTTTGAAACATTTTTTGTGGCGTTGATAATTACCGAGTTATTTCGGGTGACAGAGATAAGAGGAACTAAGATATATATATATATATATATATATATATATATATATATATATATATATATATATATATATATATATATATATATATATATATATATATATATATATATATATATATATATATATATAACAAGGGAAAGCTTCGATTCCGGTAGATAAATAATCCTATTAATCGGCGTTAAAAAAGTCATCAAAGCGATCTCTAACCGATCGCTTCCAAATCTTCATGCCAGAGCGCACATTTTATTCCCCTTGTCAAGCTGAGACCAATATTGAAAGCGGCCAATCAGTAACGCATTTGGACGCTTTATTTCATCTACAGTAACAAGGCAATGGACGTCGAACCGTGCAGCCCAAGTTCAAGTATTACCGCCTGATCGTCTCGCGCATTCACTGACGATCTTTGTCGGAAATAAGCCTCGCGAGAATTAAACTCCGTCAACGTTTCGCGACAACGTAACGCCCGAGAAGTTTCCGATGAATTTCAAAAACCGTATCTCACATTAGCTATGGTGTGAGAATTTTATAGGTTGGAAGCGTCTGACAATGGCGACCTTCGATCCAATTTGTTTCACGGCTAGACAAAAGTGCCGAGCGCCAATTAACTTCCGTGACCTACCGTAGAACCTCCTGTAGACTGTTCGTGTTTATATATATATATATATATATATATATATATATATATATATATATATATATATATATATATATATATATATATATATAAGTGTGTGTGTGTGTGTGTGTACAGCACTGGACTTGTAAAAGTACACGCCGGTGTAATTTCGACATTTGTTCTAACATGTACATCAAAGTGATAAATGGAATAGGCGTTAAGGGGGGAGATACGTTTAGGCGAGGAAAAAATCTGCCGATTTTCATGATTTTTTTTCAAAAGGATATATGCCTTCACCGTTTTTTAGACTTAGGGTGTTTTATCGCTACTTTTGGCTGTTGCATGGTATTGAATAAAAATTTAATCATCTTTAAAAAAGGCAGAGACAAATTCTTTCATACATTGTCGTCTAAAACACGATCCGAAATGTTTTTGAACATTTAAAAAAAATGTATTTTTTTATTGCAATCTGTAGCAATTTTTTTCGGAAAATTCAATCTTTTTATTTAAAATCGTACCGTTTTCATCGATTTTTAACATTCCTCGCTTTTTCTCGGTTCATATTCTGCGTGTGAGTGTTAAAGAAAGAAAAATCTTCGTTGGTTTTTTTTACATATTAAAGCCGCCGACGCAAAGTGCCACGTCGTCTGCCAATTCTGCGTATGAGTGTTAAAGAAAGAAAATCTTCGTTGGTTTTTTTTACAGATTAATGCCGCCGACGCAAAGTGTCACGTCGTCCGCCACAACCCGTTTAAAAGACTGTGCCATACCTCCGCCATTTTCAGAAATTAATTTTCAAAAATACCATGCAATAAAAAAGTAACAATAAAACGTACCCTAAGTCTCATGAACGGTGACGAAAAAGTTTCTCAAAAAAAATCATGAAAATCGGCAATTTTTCCTTCGCCTGAATATGTTTCCCCCCTTAAGGGTTTACCCCCACTTGCGATTTTGAAAAAATCGATTTTTTTCATTGCATTTTTTTGAAGTATAAGTATCTGAGAATATGTCCTGAAAATTTCAAGTCGATCCGAACAAAATTGACTGAGATATGAGCGTTGAAAGAGAAGAATCCGCGTTGAAAGAGCGTTGAAAGAGAAACTTTAAACGCGTTTTTCTCAAAATGGCATTTCTGAAGTCGGTGACCAAGATTACTCGAACACTAATGAACCGATCTTCTTGAAATTTTGCAGGCTTATTTAATACATAAAAATGTAGTTTTTAATCGTTCGATTTTTTTTTTTTCGAAAAAAATGGCCGTTTTATAGCCAAAAAACGGCCGTTTTTTTTCGTTAAAATCGAACCATTAACTTTGACTGTCCGGCATTTTGTGAAAAATGAATAATTTTCAAAATCCTTCGATTAAAGACTAGGTTATACTTATATTTGACTAAATCCATCCGCATTTTGTTTTCAGATGATCCACTTCGCCGCAATATTGGTCACCGCAAACCGTGTATATAAAAACATTATTTCATTGACGGCCATTTGCCACTAAACAATGTAATATTTTTCAATAAAAAAATTACTGAAAGTTCTTCAAGATGTGCTCTTTAAGATGGTATATTGATCGATTAAAAAAGTTTTGTACTTTTCTTTAAAAAAATTCATGAAAAAGGCCTTTTTTTGCGCTACAAGTGGGGGTAACGCCTTAAGCAGCCTAGAGGAATGTTAACTAGACTGCTAGTGTGCATAGAACGTGTGCACTGAA
This sequence comes from Ophion ellenae, assembly GCA_963210295.1. Lineage (NCBI taxonomy): Eukaryota > Metazoa > Arthropoda > Insecta > Hymenoptera > Ichneumonidae > Ophion > Ophion ellenae. The sequence continues at coordinate 776,618 of OY723385.1, read as the reverse complement.
ATAATATCGAAAATATTCGAAAACCGTGTCAGATTGACTGAGCGTACCGTAGAGTACCAATTTTACGTTGGACAAAAACAGGTACGCACGCGACAAAAACAGTAAATATACAATCGTATTCTCACGTGATACTTAGTGTGACTACCTGTTGCTTAAATGGCAGCACTTGTAAACTTGGAGGCATTCTTTCCACCAGTGTTGGGCAAAATTTCATTTCTAGGGTAACTAAACATTAACAATTAATTAATTGTAATTGTGGAAACCGACGATTAACAATTAATTAATTTTAATCGTGAAAACTCACGATTAACAATTAAGTAATTTTAATTGTGAACACTCACGATTAACAATTAATTAATTTTAATTAAGAAAACTCACGATTAACAATTAATTAATTGTTAATTGCTGTAGTCGTAATTAACAATTAACCAATTGTTAATTACGCGGAGTAGCGTCAGAACAAATATGCAAGTTAATGAAATACGTATATGAGGTTAATTGTTAGTTTTAATTATTTCTTAGAACAATTTAAAAAAAGTAATTGCAATTGTTTCAATTGCGAGTTACAATTAACATAGATTAATCCAAATAAATGAATTGCAACATGCAATTAATAGTGTAATTCCAATTAATGTTAATTACAATTAAATAAAATGCAATTACTTTTTTAGTCAATTATTGAACTGATTGAAAATTCAATTGATTAACGGCCCACACTGCTTTCCACAAAGTGATGGATGCGCTCCTCGTCTATATCATTTCGCGCTTTGCAGTAGCCTGAAAAAGTTTTGTTTTTATTGCTCACTTCGGTTCACAATCAACTACAGATTTTCTATAGGATTAAAATCTGGCGATTGCGCTGGCCAGTCGAAAACATCAATCTGTGACGAACAGAAAAAAAGCCACGGTTTTGCGAGCCGTACGCTTCGGGTCTTGTTGTAAAATGAAGTCATCCTGTAGACCGACCTTCAGCAGAGATTCCACGAAATTGCTATTCACAATGTAACTATAAACTTCTGCCGTCATCGTACCGTTGATTTCGGCCGAACTTCCCATTTCTGACAATGCAAAACAGCCCCAAAATAATACGCCACCTGCTCCGTCGAATTTTACAGTTTTTGTACATTTCTTTCTAGAAGCTGTTCTCCGGGCTTCAATGACACGCGTGGGAGCTCCTCATGACCGAAGTGATCAAATTGGCGCCCATTGTCTCGGATAACATTTTTCACAAATACTTTTCCAAAATTCGCCTTTATCAACGTATTTTTTCGCAAATTATTTTTACTTCTGCTTCTCGCAGTCTTGCACGATCAGCAATGTTCAGCCCTGTATTTTCGAAAATTGTACGACTTTATTGATTTATTTGTGGTATTCGAATATTCTCAAGGGACCAAAATAACATGGTGAATAACACGACGTCACTGTTATTCACAGCAATTCAAATAAAGCAGCAGAAAAAAATGTCTCATTACAAAAAAAATTCTACATATGGCCTAGTCAATGTACCCATTTTTTGATTGTCTTTTAATTGAGCCAATTAATCTGTTAACACAATGAATCACCCCATCGTGCTGATAAAAAATGACAATAATTGTTATTTTTAATCAAGATAGACGTAACAGATGGTTATTATTTTTTGGAAGGCACTTCCCGAACTTTCCATTGAGTTTGGCGCTTTCAAGTCCTATATGAGATTAAAAGAGTCGTTCCATGGCCTATGGAACGCTCTTTGAATAGATCGAAGAAAACCTATCGTTATTTGCGTGCACGATTTTTTTCATCTGTGACCTACGTATTTATTAATAGAGTTTAACACTCCACGTCCAAACGATGACTCGGGCTAAAAATATTAAAGCGACGCCTGGCGCACATGTTACGTCAACGGAAACACCGAAAGAATTACTTGGATAAGGGAGAGAGCGGGGGGCTTGTAAAATGTATCCATCATTGGTTCATTAATTAATTTATATAAAAAAAGTATTGCTCATTTTTTGAAGCTTTGAAGTTCAACTTTTGATCCTTCGAGGACACCCGGGAAACTTTTGGTGAGGCCTCAGGAGCCAAAACATGTTCGCATGTTTTTTTCCTCGAAGGCTATATTATTAATAACCAGTAAAAATGAAACTTCATTTCCCGTCCACTTTGACGAGATAAATTGACGAACGAATGCGGAAGATTTATCAAGGAACTCAATCGACATTTTGCTCCATTCCGTAAATCAACTTACACATATTAAATCAATTCCAAGAACGACTCGGTGGAAATTTTCCTTGGAAACGGCTCATCTGGTTCAATTAAAACGAATTAATTTGCACCGTACATAATGGCTCTTTATACTTTGGCGGAGTAAGCGGGATATAATTATATCACGTGTACACTCCGCTGCGTGCGCGATTGTGCACGAGATATCAATCGGAATCGCGTCTTTCAATCGTGTAATTTAATTGCAACGCTTTTACAATTCCACTTGCTTATAGCGAGGAAACATCGCGAATTCTCGACACGTATAAATGAGCGCGGCATTGAAATTATCCGCGGATCTCAATTTCTCAATGCTCCGCGTGAAAAAATTAAATGCTCGATGTTTCGTTTCGACCGACCTGAGGGAAAAGCCGGTGAAGTCGAGTCGTCGAAAATTGCCCGAACTGACTCGCAAGCAAACGCAAATGGATGAGCCCGAAAGAACGAATTCGAACAAGTAATGCTAAATAATAAAAAAAACCCATTCAAATAAATAAAAATGAGCCAATAAACAAACCCATACAAATAAATTCAAACAAACAAACAATCCCATACAAATAAATCCAAACGAAAAGATAAACTTTGTGGCAAAAATCAGCAAAAACCGAAAAATAACTTTTCCAAACAAACCGAAACAGAAAGATAACATTTGCACCAACAAACAGCGAAAAAACGGAAGAAAAAGTTGCCCAAAAACGCCAAACAAATCTAGAGTAAAATAACCCGAACAACCCCAAACAAAAAAACCTAAAATTGGACAAAAATACAGAAAAAACAGAAGTACAAGTTATCCAAGTGAACCCAAATAATTCGTTTAAAGAAATACAGTAGGAATCAGAAGTCCCTCAAAGATTCACCGGAACGGTTGAGGGATTTCCTTCCTCAATGATGATGAACCCGAATCAAATTTTTGTTCACCAGATCCTCGAGATACAGGGGTGACGGAAAATATTGAATTTCAGCCACCGCGAGGAATTTCGTCAACGTACGTTGTCCAACAGGTCGTCCGACCACTAGGTTGAACTATTAATATATCGAGTACGAGTGGACTGCCCACTCGAGTTATTCACAGCGGAGAGGACATCCACCCAATATACTTTGGTTCATCTCGTTTTGTAATAAATTCACAGCGAACTGTACATGAACGGTAATTTTGCATACACGCGTCGTTCATTCATTCGGATAAACCCAAAAACATCCATTTCCACTTTTCCTCTTCCTCGACCGTTAAACTTTGATCAACCAATAACATAAAAAGTTGCATAATTGAGAAATCAATATCGGAATACGACTCTTCTTGGAGCTGGTTCGCCAAAAATGCCGATTACGTTCCAGGGTGCATTCCAGCGAGGGCAAAGCTCCGCAAAATTACATCCAAATAATTATTCACATTGAACATTCAACCGCAGGAATTTATTCGTGAAATACCAAGATCCGAGTGGTTCGCATATTCCTGGGCCAATGGGCCCATACAAGAGGCTCCGAATTCCGAGGATACCACCAACTAATATAAACGTGCATTCAAGTGGCCTGCAATGAAACTGATTGGAACTGTGCAACGATTTTACCGAGTCATACCGAGCAACTATTTACTACGTACATGGACACGTGATGCACGATCCTCGGACCCTTGAGTGGCATACATTTTACAGGGATGTCATTTCCAAATGGATATCACTTCGATGGTCCATGTTCCATAGCCAAATATATTCTGCGAACCACTATCCCGATGGATTAACTTTTCATGAGTTGTAAAACCCAATAGTTTGGGGAGAAGCTTTTTAGAGGCATTACTCCAATCAGTCAATCTCAAATCAGCACGAACATTCATGTTGCATTATTTATTGGTACTCTACGGGACATTTTATTTATTCATTTGACGCGATGAATTATTCGGATTGCTGGATCGATGGATGTGAAAAATCAAAGAATCTGCTGAAAATTATAGCTATAGTCTGAAGACCCAAAAAAATTAATTTTGGAAAATCAAGTTATCACTTCGTGAAGTCAAAACATACTTTTTCTCAAACAAGCCCAAACAAATCCAAACGAAAAACGAAACAAGAAGACGAGACATTTTTCTCGTTTCCGATTTTTCATGGCAAATCTTTACGAAAAATGCTCTAAGTGCGAAAGAATATCTGAAACTTTCCAAATGGACGAAAACATTGAAAGATATTTAAAATTATTCAAGTGCCGCTAGGAAAAGTAATGAAATTTGCAATTTTAATTATTAATCATAACAAAAAAAAAGAACACATAATATAACAAAACAATATATTTAAAATATTGCGAATAAAAGAAAACATGGAAGAATATTTAAAACTATTTTGGTTTTATTAGGAAAAGTATCCAAATATATTTACTTGTGTTTATTATTTCTATTATAATTTATTTTTTGAAAAGATTGACATAAATATCTAAAACGTTCGGAACAGAAGAAAACATTGAAAAACATGAATATTTTTTATGTTGTGTTCGGAGAACTAGAAACATATATTTACTTGCGTTTTGTATTTTTATTATTTATCATTTTAAAAAAAGAGCATAAATATCCAAAACGTTCGAAAAGAAAAAAAAATAGATACTGTTCAAGTTGCGTTAGGAAAAATACCGAAATATATTTACTGATGTTTTTATATGTTGATTATTAATAATTTGCAAAAATGATGAATATAATATTCAAAACGGTCCAAATAAAATAAAACATTAAAAAATATTGAATTTTTATTATTCAGCGTTCAAAAATATGGCAAAAATTTTAAATAATCGAATTTATAGTGAAAAACGAAAGTTTGCCACAAGGACATAAAATTCCGCCACGAAAGTAGAGCAGTAGCCGTCAATTGTAGCGCTCGATACCGTCGGACCCGAGGTGAGCCGCGCTATTGGAAAATTCGATAAAATCCCAACCAGGAGAGCATAAAAACAAGGAGCGTGCACTGCGGGATGCGTGTTCTCGATCCCGTCGTTCACATTCGGGCTCTATTTTTGGAGCATGTTCCCGGGGGATCCCGTACCCAACATACGCGTTATTAATACCGATTCTAGTTGTAATTCGACGACTCTCGTCACTCCGGTTCGTCGAACCCACGCTTCACGATTATTCACAAATTAAATCGTGCGAAATATTCTTCACTCGACTTTGCCGTGAATAAATGGTAAATTATCGGAAAAGAGGATGTCGCGGATAGCAGGCTGGCATGTCGTGACGAAGGTTGACAGGACGTATTCCGTTGGAGCTCGGAATTCTCTCCATCCTCGCCCAAACATTTCGACAAGGGCAGAACTCCCACGCACTCCCTCCGACTCCCCCATAGCCAGGGCAAAACCTGTGTGGGCTCTTGCTACAGCTGTCATGTTCTCAGACAACATTGCAGATCCAGCGGTCTCGTATACGGAGAAAAAACCAATTGAATGAAAAAAATATATTGGTTGATCCAAATAAACGTGCTGCTTCGGAGTGCCACCGATATATGAGATTGTTACAATACTATAAAATATTGCAAAATGTGATTGATTTAAATACCATATTATTTTCTTCGAAAAAGCTCTTCTGTTCTCGGAATATGTTCATTATACTTCAAACAAAATTATATTCTATTGAAATCATTCTATATACAATCCGTAGATGTATTGGATAATTAAGCGGTTGGTACAACATTTTTTATTTCGTACAAAAATATAATCAATAGAATTAATTATTTTTTTACTATATCGAAACGAATATGCCATGGGACGTAAGTTTTTCAATTTGTTTTAAATCTTAAATAAAAAGTGAGCATTAGAATGATCATCCACGATAATAGTGGAGAGAATATCAGATATTCAACTGATAAGAACAGACACTACACTTTGGTCTTAGCCACAGACCAAGAAGCGATGCTCTTCAGAGTTTCTCCGGCGTTTAAGTAGATTTTTGGTCCGCGCTACGCTTACGAGAAACGAGCGCGCGTGCGGCTTCTAGCGGTTACTCCGAGAACTACGGGTTTCCTCACACCTATAATTTCGGCGGTGCTCGGCCATGATTTGGTTGAATTTTTTCAACCAAATGCGCAAGAAACAAATTTTATTTTCGCATAATTTTTTAACCAATTCAAATATTTGCTTAATATTTTTCAATCAATGTTTTAACGGATAATGTACTTGGAAATCAATATAGGATATGGTGAAAAAAAATAAAATAAGATATTTACTCAATAGAAATGTTATCTGGATCAAACGAGCGAAATTCAATTTTTCTTGTGTACTCGAATCAACAATATTCATGTTATGAATTGAAACGCTTTTTTGTTCATTGCAGAAAATGCATTTAAAACTATATAATTTGTTTGCGATAATTTTTTTAGATAGTTTCAATAATATATTGTTCTCGGCTAACAATATATCTTTTAAAGGAAAAAAAAAACTTTAAATTTTATCATGTTATTAAAGTCAATAGCGTTTTGTTTGGACTAATAAATCCGATTATTTACACCAACAATTTTACAATTGAATCAACGAAATTTCATTCAATAACACCAATGATATTGGATCAATAATTTTTTTTCTCAGTGCACGATGATTTATAATCGGCGCGCTGTCCTTCGAGTTGTTTCATTATTATCTCGACTTGGAGGTAACGATCGGCACGCAAATCGCATACGAACGAATCGATTCCCAGACGGGATGCGCATCGTCCTTGATCGAAAACGTCGCGCACTTCCCTCGGGGCCTCGTATCCACGTATACGAAATACTTATATTTAGGAAATTCTCCATCGAGTTGACCTCAATTTTGCCACAAATACTCCACAGTCTTCGGTCACTTCGGTAAACGTTTTTTCCCCAGGAATAACTGCCCAAATCACAATGGACTATGTTCATTTGGAAAAGTTGATGAAATCATTGTTTTCCGACTGGAGAATTGCTCGGACTTAATTGGCGGACGATCCATTTGATCCGGTATTTACGAACTCAAATAAATCTACGGGTCAATTTACTCACCTGGTCATGATTGAAGTACCGTTTTGTTTTGGGTTTGTGGGTGAATGCGTTAAGGGGTTATATACAGTCAGGAGGGCCAAAAAGATCGATTTTTCAAGATTTTTTCTTGAGAAGACCTTTAAATCTATTAACCTAAACATTTGTACACGTATTACGGTTACTTTTAACTGTATTTTAACATTTTTTATTTTTAAAAATAATTATTTGGAAAGCTGCTATAGCTGATCTCCGGGAGCACCTCCAAAAAAGGCGTCTTGCGGTGAGCACCATGTCTCTGGACTGGATCATCTAAAATGAAAAAAAAAACCAAAAATATTTCGTTAATATAATGGATTATCTTGTAATTCATCGAAGGAATAAGCAGTATAATAATTTTTGACAAAATGGTGGCTTCTCAAAAAAAAAATCGATTTTTGACAAAAATTTAGCCCTTAAATTGTTTAAAGGATGGAATATATTTATCGGTGAGAAAAAAATTTCGATTAATTACTAAAAAATATACTTGAAAAGATTGTGTTGAAATTTGAGATTGATCGGTTCTGCCGTTTCCGAGAAATCTTGCTCACCGACTTTAAAAACACAGTTTTGAAAAAAAAAACGCGTTTAAGGTGTTACCCCCACTTGTAGCGCAAAAAAGGCCGTTTTCATGAATTTTTTTAAAGAAAACTACAAAACTTTTTTAATCGATCAATATACCATCTTAAGGGAGATTGTCTTTTTTTTCGCAAAATTTACCGCTTTTTGGGAATTTTTTTGTGAAGAAAGTATACAACGGAAAACTTGTGAAACTTGGCATATAGTTTTATTGATCTGTTTACTACATACAAAAAATTTTTTAAACAATTTCATCAAAAAATCCGCCTCCCACCCCCCGCGACGCGCGATGGTCCTTTTTTGATGGTGTGCACGATTACAGCCTTCACGTTCATCCTGCAACAAAAACCCAAAAAGCATTTTACTTTAGACACATATAGCTATCGTTCGATGAAGGGAAAAAAAAATTGACGATTTGGTGACGTTTTGAACTTGAAGTATCGATTTTTCGAAAAAAATTGATCGATTTTTTGTTATAAATAAAAAACTATTAAACGTATTGCTTTTTTGCTTCATCAAACGATAAAAGGATGTCAGCTGAGCATTCTGACCAAATTTGAAGGCAATCGGTTGAATAGTTTTTGAGAAATCGTGCACACCATCAAAAAAGGACCATCGCGCGTCGAGGGGGGTGGGAGGCGGATTTTTTGATGAAATTGTTAAAAAATTTTTTTGTATGTAGTAAACAGATCAATAAAACTATATGCCAAGTTTCACAAGTTTTCCGTTGTATACTTACTTCACAAAAAAATTCCCAAAAAGCGGTAAATTTTGCGAAAAAAAAAGACAATCCCCCCTTAAAGAACACATCTTGAAGAACTTTCAGTAATTTTTTTATTGAAAAATATTACATTGTTTAGTGGCAAATGGCCGTCAATGAAATAATGTTTTTATATACACGGTTTGCGGTGACCAACATTGCGGCGAAGTGGATCATCTGAAAAAAAAATGCCGATGGATTTAGTCAAATATAAGTATAAACTAGTCTTTAATCGAAGGATTTTAAAAAATATTCATTTTTCACAAAACGGCGGACAGTCAAAGTTAATGGTTCGATTTTAACGAAAAAAAACGGCCGTTTTTTGGCTATAAAACGGCCATTTTTTTTTTTCGAAAAAAAAAAATCGAACGATCAAAGACTACATTTTTATGTATTAAATAAGCCTGCAAAATTTCAAGAAGATCGGTTCATTAGTGTTCGAGTAATCTTGGTCACCGACTTCAGAAATGCCATTTTGAGAAAAACGCGTTTAAAGTTTCTCTTTCAACGCTCTTTCAACGCGGATTCTTCTCTTTCAACGCTCATATCTCAGTCAATTTTGTTCGGATCGACTTGAAATTTTCAGGACATATTTTCAGATACTTATACTTCACAAAAATGCAATAAAAAAAAATCGATTTTTTCAAAATCGCAAGTGGGGGTAACCCCTTAAACTTTCAAAAGCTCTTTCGAATGCTCTGACACGTCATTGCAAATGTGCGTGTAACATCGAGAATATTCGCCGGATTGACAAGAAATTTTCTGTGTGTGTACTTAAATATATGTACATTACGGAATGTTTTTTTAAATCAATTTTTCGAAAATTCTAACTGTATATAACCCCTTAAAATGAGTCACTCAAGAGTAAAGCGCAGTTGATTGGAACTTAAGCAAGTGATACTCATCGGGGGGCGTAGCTCAGATGGTAGAGCGCTCGCTTAGCATGCGAGAAGTACCGGGATCGATACCCGGCGCCTCCATACTTTTTTTTTTTAAATTCGTCTGTCAAAAAACTGCAATGATGGAAGTCCGATAGCAGTCTAAACAAAAACTATCCAAATAGTTGACGTCGCTATAAAAAGGTACTTCTGGCTGGGACACAAATGCAGTGATCGTCAAATGATCGTAATTCAAAGAAACCCAAACGCAGTGATCTTCAAAGGATTATAGTCCAAACCAAAAAGTCTCCGGGAATCAGTGTCAAAGATTATAACCGAAACAAACCCAAACCCAATGCTCTTCAAGAGATTATATCGAAACACAGTCATCTTTGAACGCTTATACCCAAAAGAAACCAAATAAAGTAGGCTCCACGAAACATCGTCAAACGATTGTAACACAAACGAGCTCAAACACACAGTGATCATCCAACGATCGTAACCCAAACAAAACAGCCTCCAGGAAAAATCGTCAAACGTCTATAACCCAATTCCACAAAGTGAAAAGTCTCCAGGAGACCCAGTGATCGTCAAGCGATCATACCGATGTAGCGGACAGTCCACAGGGTAGTCACGAATGGAGGGAACCCCGAGTATAGAACCACATACAATATGGTAGCTTAGAGAGCCATAGTGTGGCAGGAGAAAGGCAACAGAGCATGAGAGCCCAGTAGCCGGAGAGCGAGAGGGAGCCAAGAAGATACGGACATGGGCAAAGCAAGGAAGACCGAGGGAGAGAGTTGTCCTAAGCGCGCTTAGCTCGAGTGGCTACCTCCTCGTATCTTGTGCGATCCGGTTGTGCCTAAACCGTGGCTTACTAACAACGCCGCGAATCACCACTGTATGGAATAGCGGTCCGGACGAGCTTGGCTCTCTTCTTTCTCTCCTCTCTCTCTCTCTCTTGCTCTCTCTTTCTTTCTAAATTCCACATTTTCTGGGCACCATTGTCATGGCTTAAACACATATTTACACCACAAAAATGAGCTGTTCATTTGGGGCGCCGTTGTAGGCTCGCTCGGAGTGTGTGACGCTCATGTGAGAAGACTCGAGCTCCAGCGCCACACGGCGGCCACGCAGCGTACTACCCACGAACATCGCTCAAGGAGGGCGAAATTTTTGCTGATGAAGAAGCCTTCAGAAAGCCCGTGATTGAAATAGTATCATTTATTTATTAACATTAATTTATTTTAATCACAACTGGACTTCCGGGTAACAGCGTCATCTTTCGTTACCTAGAAACGAACCTGCAATCCTGATTCATCCCCGCGTTCTTACCGACAGTGTCCAGGGCCGATCGAGCGTTCGCACCTTCCGAACAAAGCCATGGCCACCTTTTGATTTTCGTTGCCTCAAGGTCAAGGTCCAAGTATCGTGATTTTTAATCTTATCTTATCTTAAAACAAACAGCCAGATCATCCTAAAGCAAATTTGGATTCTCGCCATCGGGCTTACAAGTCTTCGAAAAAAATGCTCATGAAAGATGCGTACACAGTATAATAGAGGTACGCCTATGCATACCGGAGGATTCCAGTTGGAAAGCATGTCCTGTACCCCTAATAATGCGTGTACGAATAAGACAGCGCACTGTGCGTGTCACACGCGAGAATGGAAAAGGAAGACACCTTCGTTGATTTCCTAAACATATACTATTCCCAAAAAACCAAAAACATAACCCAGAAAACCTAGAAAAAACCAAACAATATGTAAAATGAAGAAAGGACGGGATTCTTTCAATTTGTTTGTGTTCAATTCGACACAATCTGTCAAATTGCGTGTATTGCCCAGCAAATCCAAAAAATCTTTAAAATGAAGACCGGTCGAGGTTGTTTGGGTTTGTTGCGAATTTTATGGATTATCCAAGCAAGCAAACCCAAACAATCGGCAAAATCAAGACCGAACGACATTGTGTAGGTTTGTTTCGAATATGATACATTACACAAGCAAACAAAACTGTACAAACCCGAAACATCTGTCGAAAAAATTACAGCCCGAGATTTTATTCACATTGATCGAATCGAATGGAATTTTTTTATCGAGGATAAAATTCTTAATGTCATAATTTGTATTTTGGGATTGAAAAAACTAATAATTATTTTTTTGAATATTTTGGGAAGTCGAAATTAATTAATGGCACGATCAAGCCATCAAGTACCAGCTCGAATGTGAGTCCGTACTACCGCGACGTTCCGTATAAACATACTTGAGTATGCACGTGATGTACTTCGCCGTTCTTGGTTTCCTGATACCCATTCGTGTTCGCCGTTCCAACCCATAACTTTCCAGCCTTCAAGCGCATTGCCAGGCCAAATTCGAAAGGTCGAGAATACTTTGGTGTTCCTGCATCATCGTCACCCGGTGTTCTTCTCTCCCGTGAATCACACGCACGAACTCTTCGATTGTACGAAATCGGCTTGCGCGCTCTTCTAAGGCCCTTGTACCTGGTCGTGCATTTCGTACGTGTGTATACCACGGTTGCTGGAGCTGACGGAGCCGATCAATCGGCGATGAGTTTTCACCGAGTTATGATGATACTACTCTAATATCGCTCGACCAAATACGCGCCACCTCCTCAAAGTTATAAGATCTTCATTACGTTGCCCATACTCGATCCGAGGCGAGGACGAACGGAGAAGAAAAACCGAAGTCGATTGCTCGATTTTCTTTTGGGAAAAAAAACCGAAAATTAAAAAAAAATCTTTTTTTTTATTTTCCGTTCCGTGAGGAAAAAAGTGAGTTTGTTTGGAATACACTTTTTTAAATCTTTCGTTCTTCAGCTCAGGTAACTAACAAGGAACATCAACTTGGTGTCCGCCTTCGATTTTATTGAAACTCATGTATGTGGTACAGCTTAAGAAACTATGAGAAACGTATTTTTTTTTTTTGGGGGGAAAACGGTTGCGAAGGGTGCGGCCATCCCCTAGAGTGAAGCCTGTCAAGGGCTGATTTCGCAGTTTCAACAGAAAGCAGTTCACCGATTTCAATTAAAGAGAAACGAAAATTCTTCTTGTGCAAAATGATCAGGAATCCACTATGGATTCGTAGGAAAAAAATTAAGGGATGAACTACCCCTGTATTTTTTTATGACCCCACTGTTAAAAGAGTCGCGTTGGATTGAACGTAACAGGTAAGACTTTGAAGGGGGAATAATATTGAAGTTGGCGTATTTTTTCATTTGTACCGGATAGTTAAGGGGGTAAACCACGTCCCATACATTTTTGACGATTTTTAGTTAAAATTGAGAGTTTTGGAAAACATTAATGGCGAATTGGTATTTAGGGATAAAAGTACATCGATAGTACATGTAAAAAAAATATTTTAAGCCCCAATTTTTTTCCCATCTCGATAAAAAAATAAGTGTCTTCACTGAATCGTCGATAACTTCTTTTCCCTTTGGATCTGGAAATCCTCTCTAGGCTCATTCTCTTCCTTTTCGTATTCTCTAAGAAATACTGTTTGATACGCCGAGGTCCGATTGCTTTTCAATTTTCGGCGGAATTTGAAGTTCGGACCATCTTCATGAATTTGTTTTCAATAGTCATCATTTGATATTCACGTTCCGTTTCTTCCACTTCAATTTTCGATCTGTATAATTAATTTTTTTTACGTATTTGAGCTAAAAAGAAATGTACGTAGTGAATGAAAAAAAAACTATCAGAAATATAGCGTCGTCAAATTTAAATTAAAAGGAATCGGTTGATCCGTTAACTAAATATTTTGAATAAACATGACCGAAAAAAAAAGTTAACTCAAAAGTATATATGAGGCATTCCACGTCACTTCAGCCAGTAATAAAAAATCCACAAATAATTTTGAAAAATCGAATTACTTTATTGAAAAATATTCAGTGTCGAAATTTTTAAAAAAATTCCGACGTTTTTTCTCGTTGATTACCATTTTTTAATATTTTTCCATTCAAATGGCTGTATCTTTGGCAGGATTTGACGTATTGACATTCGTAAAAAAACGAAAATGTGCGTCGTTTTCTAGCCTTCCAAAAAAAAATTAATTTAGATTTTATTGAGCAAGTCGAACGTCTGTTTCAGGGCAAAATATGCAAAAATATTTTTTTTCTCAAGGCAAGACACTCGTTATTTTATTTTCAAGAATTTCCCCGAATTGCGAATACGAAAAACGGATTTTTGGTATTTTTTATATTATGGGATTCCTAAACACCGTGAAGTAACAGCGATTTTTATTTTTCAATTTTTCAATTAATATTCGATTGAAAAGTGTGGAGCACTTGCTGTATGTTTACCAGGTTTTTCAAATACATATGACATATATGTCATATGGAGCCTTGGAGTGCTCGACACTCTTCAATCGAATATTAATTTTAAAAAAATAAAAAATGAAAATAGGTGTTACTTCACGGTGTTTAGGAATCACATAATATAAAAAATACCAAAAATCCGTTTTTCGTATTCAAAATTCGGGGAAATAAAAAAAAAATAAAATACCAAGTGTCTTCCCTTGAGAAAAAAAATGTTTTTGCATATTTTGCCCTGGAACGGACGTTCGACTTGCTTAATAAAATCTAAATTAATTTTTTTCTGGAAGGCTAGAAAAAGACGCACATTTTCGTTTTTCACGAATGTAAATACATCAAATCCTGCGAAAGATACAGCCATTTGAATGGAAAAACGTTAAGAAATGGTAATCAGCGAGAAAAAAAACGGAAGAATTTTTTTTTAATTTCGACACTCGGTGAATATTTTTCAATAAAGTAACTCGATTTTTCAAAATTATTTGTGGATTTTTTTGTACTGGCTGAAGTGACGTGGAATGCCTCATATATAATATATTTAGATTCGATTTATTTGGTCGTTTGGATTATTATACAATAACTATTTACAGTATTACATAATTATTAGATTAATAATATTATTATTTACAATGATAAAATGGATCCCATATAATATGGGATCCATTTCCATATAATATAAAAAAAACATTAATATTATTTTTTTATCAATAATATTAATTTAAAAAAATAATCGATGTACATATATATATATATATAAACTGTCATTCTTTCCCCTTCAGACTTTGCGGGTCTTCCTCACCCCTGCCGAGCCGGGGGGTCCGGGAGATCCACTCGACGTTTCCGTGCTCGCTGTAAGCGTGAATAACACAATAGGTCGCTCGCCCGTTTGAAAAGCCGTGGCAAAACGGTGCCGGAAGTTTGACGGGTGTACGGACTACCCTGGCGCTCTTTCGAGGGGGTTGATTTTCACTGCCTTCAACCTCATGTTCCCCTGTTACCGAACCACCCTCGTTTTCCAATAAACACAAAGTCCGAGTCAACTCCAGTAGACTCGAATTTGACGATCGTCTGAATAATCACGGTACCTTTTCGGAGGGTGCATATTAATTTCGAATGGGGAGATGTAGCAGGCTCCTAAATTAACAGAAACTTATATATATGTCAGTGTATGTGCACTGATAACTGATAAGAGCGTCTGCTATCAAACGTTCTCGCTTCGACTTGCGGTTCTTGATGAATCCCTGATCCATTTCCGGTCGAGTTTCCACGGACTGACGACTTTGAGAACATTCTCGCTATTTAATTTATGGATTCTTGGTGCACAATGCTCGTATCCATTTGTTGCAAGGTGTTCTATACATTGTTATTATTCTATGTAATTTTTTTATTTTCGTTATTTTTATTATTTTTAATTTTTAATATTTTAGATATATTATTTTAATTGTTATTATTATTATTATATAGAAGAGTAGCGTGGGGAGTCATGCAGCGCGCAAAGACAGCTCCAACTCCCGCATGTGTCCCGGCTCCGATAACCAATCGGGAGCTCCTATTTTCCGATCGGCGACCACGTCTATCAATCGGTTATCGAGTGAACGAACATCTTCCCCTCGCACCGTTGATTACCGAAGATTCCGAAAAACCCGGACCGCAATCTCCAATTACCCATCGATCGATCACCGTTCACGCAAATCAAAATCGTCGAGCCCAAAGCAATATTTTCATCCGAAGCACGTGTAAATTTGAAGAGCACAAAACCCCGAAAATCTTCGGATTAACCGAGACTACGTCGGATCGGTACTTACCGATCGCAAGATCGGTAAGCCCGAAGCAGGAAAATCCACGCCTGATCATTTATCATCGATCTTTGAGAAAATCGAGAAGAGAGAGAGGAGGTTGAACAAAAAAAAACGAATTGTACAAGCAGAAAAAAAATAAGTTTCGCGATTTGGTGAATTGTGAAGGAGCTTGGGAAGCCCCGACGATACTTCTGCGCTCCTGTTAGGGGGGTAGGGCACGATAGACCTCCTTGTTTCATCGG